>JAPKLW010000309.1:502158-542905 GCA_026898455.1 Plectranthus barbatus
TCTGGTTTTCTCCCTGAGTTCTCTGCGTATTTTTACGAAGAACAGTCCTAAAACAGTCCTAAAATCACTATATTTTCTAAAAAACTAAGATATGCAAGTCGATTTTGAACACATAACATCATTATAACGCAGAAAACGAATCGAAAATAAGAAAAAATGGTTGAAATCAACATACCTTTGATTTTTCTCTCTCAAAACCCTCTCAACAATCTTCAAGTAATTTTTAGAATGTTTCCTCGTACAATAGAAAACATTTGTTTGTAAAAGGTTGTAATTAAATTTACAACAACCTTGGTAGTTCAAATTAATTGCTCAAAATTAAATAAATGAATAAATAAATAAAATAATGAATATTTCCGAAAATGGAAATAACTTTAATAAAGTTGATTTTGTCTTGTAGCCGAAAATGGAAGAGAGAAAAAGACAAAAGTACAAAGTGGCTAGAAAACTTATATTTTTATCCTTGTGGCTATAAAATACCCACTTATTCAAAGTGGCTAGTTGTATGTATTCCCACTTGAAAATATGGTCCTTCAGTGCATAGTTGCAGTGTTAGTCTTTGTCATACCCATCTTAGTTAATTCTTGAAAGAACTGGAAAAATCTCCCAACTCCCTTTGTGATTCATCCATGCCTAAAATAAACTCATTTTTAGCACCTAATTTACTTTATATATGTATTAGTATTTTACATTTGCGTTATACGAAAATATTATATATTAAGTATAATAATTTAAATCTATTCAAAATTAATATTTGGTTATAATGGTAATGGTTATAATGATAATGGATATAGATTATTTGAAATTCAATCTTAAAAAAAAGGTAAAGTCTCAGATGAGACGGTCTCATCATTTTTATTGTGAGACGAATTTAATGAAATGATGTATTTCTTTATTACAAATGATGTTTCATAATTTTTTATTGTGATATGACTTTAATGAAATGATGTATTTCTTTATTGCAAATGATGTATTTCTTTGTTTCAAATAATGTAATTCTTAAAAATGAAATGATGTATTAAGGTCCGTCTCACAATAAAAAAATATTGAGACCGTCTCTCAGGAGACCAACTCTAAAAAAAATAAATATTTACAGACATGTTGAAATATTTTATATAAACTTAAACAACCCTTTAATAAAATTGGGTGAGATGTAAAATATTGGATGATTTTTACTTTTAAATATTAAAGAAAACATTTGGTATTCTTTATATTGTAACATCCGACCTTTTATATGTTCAACCTGCCAATTAACAACATTTGGTATTCTAAGAAAAAAAAAAAAACATTTGGTATTCTTTATCTTGTGGATTCATAAATAAAGAAACTGATGAATATAAATGCTTGGTCAACCCCGAAATCCGATTAAGCCGGCCTGTTTCTCTCTGCAATCAAGAATATTTTGCAAAACATTTACTCTCTATTAAATCGTATATCAGATCACGAAAACTGAAAAAAACCAAATATACTACAAAGACATGGCACCACACATTTCCTGTCTGTTCAGTTTTATTACCAATCGTGCCAACCACAAACCACATATCAAATGGTTGTCTTAATTAGAAGCCCCTTCATGATCCAAGAAAACCGTTAAAAAAAAAAACAATATGGAGATTTCAGACAAAACTTTTGATCTTCCTCATGATATGCTGCTCCAGATTCTTGTCAAGCTCCCCATCAAATCCGTTTTCAAGTTTAGAAGTGTTTCCAAAAGCTGGCTGTCTTTGATTTCTCACGATTCGTTCATTCCCCGTTATGTTTCGCAGTCCCAAGATTTGCCTCCCTTCATGCTCATTTTCCAGATGCATCGCTACAAGGAAACTCTCGGTTTTGTCTGTTTAGGGAATCTCATTAGCAAAATCACCTCTCCCTTCATCCGTTATCGAACAGCAGATCTAAAGATCGTGGCGACGACCAACGACTTGATTCTGTATCAATCGAGTTGCCTCGAAGCAGTTTATTATGTGGCCAATCCTTTCACAAGACAGCGTGTGAGACTCCAATCTCTTAGCAGGAGGGGTGTAGGGTACTGCTCCAAGACAGGATTGATCTCCTACGCGAGAAACGGGGTCACGAGCTACAACGTTGTGCGAGTAGTTAAAGATGATGATGATGATGGAAAACAGTGTCTGAATATAGAGATAATTTCATCTGAGAGAGAAGAGTGCAGGTGTTTCGAGACGAGGGATTGCATTTTTGAAGGATTGGAGTTTGATTCGAGGCCATGCGTTGTGTTCGAAGGGGTGCTTCATTGGATATGCAATCGGATGACAGGTCTTCTGGCCTACGATCCTAGCAGTGATGAATGCAGGCTCATCGGCATACCCAACGAGGCCTACATGAACGGGATGAACGCGGTTTTAGGCACGTCGTGTGGGGGATTATACTATTTTGAGATGAGTGGGATCTCCATCAAGGGAGATAAGCTTCCTGGATGGAAACTGTGGCTGCTGACAGACCATGCAAAGGGGGAGTGGAGCTTGGATCAGGAGGGGAAACATAGGAAGATCGAGTATCGAAGCCTCGTGAGCATCGTGCTCTCCACGTACAGTCCTCTCCTTCCCATTGCATTGCATCCATGGAAGAAAGATGTGGTGTTTTTCTGGTATGAGGGCTATGTCTTAACTTTTGATACCAAGAAAGGGTGGTTTGAGGAGAAGTTTTCGTCCGCGGCCGGCGTGGTTTCCTCGTGGGAAATATTTCCTCTGCTCATGCCATTATGCCCAACTCGGCTTCCTGAGTCAGACTGATAAAAGCGTTGATGCATTTTCACTTTTCTTGCAAGTGAAGTCTGTGTTGTTACATTTTGGGCAGTGCTACCTTTCTTCAGAGGCAAGATACTGTCTTAATTCTGTAGCATTTGCCTTTTATTTCATCATCAATAATGATAGAATGAAATTCTAGTCTTAGATCATGCTACTTTATATGATAAAGAAGGTGATAGCTGATAGTGTATCTCTCTTTATTACAAAAAATTTGAAATTTTTAGTCAAAAGAGGAGGCTAGTTTTGTTTTTTTGTTTTTTTTGTTTTTTTTCCACTTTAGTTTTTGGGTAGTATGGATGCATGTACACGTGTCTAGATCCCATTGGTCTTACAACCTACAAAAAAACACAAACTGATCTTGCATTTCCACTCTCTTCACGCACCAACCTCCGCAGCCATGGAAGCCACAACAGCATTTCATTACATAAAACCAACTGAATTAACTACCTTAGCAGCAAAATTGCCCCCAACAAAGCCCCAATTCTTGAATTTCACTTCGTGCAGCGCGCTCCGCAACCCCACCCACAAAAAAATCACTCTGTTTGTCAGCCACTGCTCCACGAAGCCAAACACCAATAATGAAGAAGTAACAGATGAAAGCCTAACGGCTTCCGAATCGCGCCAGGATTCAAGAATCCAACCAAAAGCGACTCCCATTTCAAGCCAGCAGCTTTCTTCAACCTCATCGTTTTCGAGGGGTTTGGTCTTCGATTTGGGTGCCCAGAATTCGTGGGACAATCTTGAAATCGGCTCTCCCGTCGTGAAAAGATTTCTCGGGGACGAAGAAGAGCGGTGGTACATGTGGTATCACGGGCGTTGCAGTGAGAATCCCGATTTTGATTCGATTGGATTAGCGGCTTCGAGCAACGGGATCCACTGGGAAAGAGGCGCAGTTGGTGTTCGATCAAATGCCGATGTGGGACTGGTCATGAATAGTAGTAACGATTGGTGGGCGTTTGATACCCGCAGTGTTAGGCCATGTGAGGTTGTGATAATGTCCAGTTCTAAAGTTAGAGCAAATAGTGCTGTTTACTGGCTTTATTACACCGGATTTAGTTCAGAGGAAGTCGAGGTTTCGGATGATTCACTGAAGCTCGGTATCAAGAATCCTGAAAGAGTGCAACTAGGCGTTGATGGGAGGATTATTAGTAAGTCTTTGCCCGGATTAGCAATGAGTCAGGATGGGAGGCATTGGGCTAGAATTGAAGGGGAGCATCACAGTGGAGCATTACTGGACGTAGGCGCCGATGGCGAGTGGGATTCTTTGTTCATCGCCTCACCACAAGTCGTCTTCCATGGGGCTGGTGATCTTAGAATGTACTATCACTCGTTTGATGCAGGAAACAGACAGTTTGCTGTAGGCATTGCACGGTCAAGGGACGGGATGAGGTGGGTGAAGCTGGGGAGGATACTTGGTGCAGGCGCCAATGGTGCTTTCGATGAGTGTGGGGTGGTTAACCCTCGTGTTTTGAGGAACAGGAAAGACGGGAAATACATGATGGTTTATGAAGGTGTTAGTGCAAATGGGAGGAGGAGTATTGGAATGGCAGTTTCTGCGGATGGCTTGAAGCAATGGAGGAGGGTGCAAGATGGTCCGGTTTTCGAGCAGTCGGATGAAGGGGGGTGGGATAGTGAAAGTGTTGGATCCCCATGCTTGGTTCAAATGGATGGAGATACAGAGGAATGGAGATTGTATTACAAAGGTGTTGGCAGAGGTGGGAGGACTGGGATTGGATTGGCTGTGTCTGAAGGTAGTGAAGTGAACAACTTTCAGAGATGGACTGGATTCATATTGTGACAAATTTTTGTTTTACTTCTATTCTTTATGTAATAGTGCACAATTTCATGCCTCAAATCTTTTATCACGCTGTCTTTAGTTTCTTTTTTCTGCTCTTCTCCTCTTGTTAGGTAACCTTATATTGTGTGTTGATTCGAGAAGAAATGATCGATTTCAAAATTTCTCATTCAAAGATAGTTATAATTGAAATGCTAGACATCCATTTTTTTGTATGTGTTGCTTTTGTGTGCCATATCCATTATAATTATTAATTATAATTAAATATTTCTAATCACGATTTATTAATACATTTGATAAATGATTTGAATTAGGGATTAAGGTTTGATTGTATAGTAATTGATTTTTTTATTTTCACTTTTATTCTCCACATAAGGAATACACTATCTACTTTCGGTATTTAACATGGATCACAACTATAATATTCTCCAACGAAACTTTTCAACTAACTTTGGTCGCTGGGCACAATAGTTAGTCGAGTTTTACTATAAGAGATCCACTTGCTAGACTTTTTTTTTGTGAATCACCAATTGTCTGTTCTTCTTCTGAATTGGTCACAACTTATGGATCTTCTTTTTCGTTGTGGCTTTAAGTTCTCCACAAAGAACAATGAATAGAGATGACTATCGAAACCTTATCCTGCTTCAGCAAGGATCTCCAATGAATTTTGTCTATCACACAAACGATAACATCGTGCTAAGATGCACGATGGTCTCCGGTGCAGATCACTTGGTAAGTTTAAGAGAGCTTCTTCTCTTTTTTGTTCCTTTATTTTCTTTTCTCCTTTTTTTTTTCTTTTTTTCCCTCTCTTTTTTATCATTTTTTGTGGGTATTTATAATCCCCTCTCGGATTATATTCGTTTTGATTTAGATTGAGATGAGAAATCTCATTTTTGCAGGTTTATGTACAAAAGATTTACAAACCTGCTCTATGTCCTTCAAATGGTCCTAAGACATAATAATTTAGTTGACATATTTCATCACTCGATCCTTTTGTCAGCTGAGCTCTTCTTGTCTTGCGTTCAACGTCCAATTCCTCTTGGACTGTCAGTTGACTCTTCTCTCAAGTGGTCAAATATTCGTTTGCCTATCGTCTCTTCTGTCACAACTGTATCTAAATTATGGAATATTTTGATCTCTTTAGAGTAGTTCTTCAAGTTATCGGCTTGCCGGACCAAAATTATTTCACTTAATGAACCTATACAATCATTACAAAATTAGTTCTATACTAGTTAGTTCTCATCGAGCAACTGACTGATGGTTTATGACATTTCATCAAAACACTATAATTGATAAGTTCATAATTTCACTCACTTATCTATATTATTTTCTACTATTTTATATAGTTTTCTTAAGTTTATATATATAATTCATGCATGAGTCTATTATATGTGGTGTTATGCTTGTCATGGTGCGTATTTGCAAGGTTTTAGGCTTAAACTCGTTGGAAAACCGTTCCGAAAGCAGTGACGTGCAAGAGTAGCAGTGAAGAGTTTCTCCACACAAGGAATTCGGGCTATTGGTGCATGAAAATGGATAGAGCTCTGAGTTAGCTTTCCAATGCAACTAAAATCGGGTCAATCGGAGTTTGGGAGTGAAATTTATGGCCAAAACCGTGAGACCGCGCATACAGGGCATATCGACTTCGACCGACGCAAGAGTTGACATCGACCAAGGTGCAGAACACGCGCGTCGAGCGACGCTGAGCCACCTCGATCGAAGTCGACGGAAATTGGGCAAAATTTGCTCAAATTCGAATCAAATCGGATTTCTAGCCCTAGATATGATATGATACACATCCCCCACTATAAATAGGCCTTAAATTCGAGTTTTATTCATCTCTCATCACCTATTATCACATGATATCATCCTGAATCATATTTTATTACTCTTGAAGCATTCAACATCCTTTATTTTCCAGCACGAACCTTTATTTTTGTAAGTTATTTTTATGCACTTTAATAATATGTTTTGTTTTTGTTTTCTATTTGCTATGAGTGGCTAGAAACTCTAGCGGGTTCTAGGGCAACGAATATCAATCTTATGCATGTTTAATTGATTAACAATGATTGCTTGGTTTTGAATTCTTGTTTGAATTGTTAAGATTTAGAATTAATCAGATCGAGAGATAGAATTAATTCTAGGTTTACAGTTATTGATTGAATGACTTAAAGTGAAAATTGATAACACGAAAAAGACTTCAAATACAATTAACAATTTGCCCTAGGGGAAGATAATAATTGTAGGTTTAATCTGAGGATTTATGAAAAATTGATTAGTATTGCGCTATTGAGGCCGACAAAGCATATACATTCACATACTAGTAATCTAGACTATAATTGTCTGACCAAGAAGTTATAGTACATTAAGATTTCTCACCAGAGCAAGTTAATTGATTATGTGTATTTTGATTGATAGTTCGCCCTAGGATCAGTGACTTTTCAAATCATCTTTCAAAACTCTATATATTCCCGTACTGTTTTTCTTTAAATTCCAAAACTCAAAACCCCTGTTTCTTTGATAATTCAAACAATAGATTCTAGAAACATGACTAGTATATGAAATAATTTCGTTACACAATTCCCCTGAATTTGATAACCTTAGGGTTCTTTATAAGTTTATTTGGCGCTGTAACTGCAACTAGTCTGTAGAATTTTACAGCGATCAAATATGGTAGAACTGATATTTCTACCAGATTAATTGCAAATATAGTGGTCAAATAAATTTATACTCGAATGTCGAACCCACAGAGAAAAGATATGCGAAATAGTCCTATGTACTAAAACACAGTTTCAGATTAATTATTTGAGTAATTCAAAAATCAGGTTTGGTTTATTAAACTAGGCAGGTAAACACTTTTATTAAAGAAAACGAAACACAAATCCTAGGGAAGAAATCTTATTATGGATAACATGCAAGAATCAATTAAATTAACTGGTGGAAATCAAGAAAACCAAATTAGTCAATCTCATAAGCAAATCAGTTCAATTCCTACAGTCTAATACATCTCAATGGACAGTATAGAGTATATCATGCATTCCTAATCCCACTATCAATATTCACCTCTCGGTCCTTCTATCAATAGCTAGACATCTAAATTGATCGTCACCTCTCGATCCTTAAATTAATATAGAATTATAAAATAAATACAAGAATCATAAACCTAATTAATTAATCCTAAACATGCATTCAAAATAATATCAAACCCTAGAAATAAAAGACATAATTAAACTAAAATAGACTTGCATAAAAAAATAAAAACTAAAATTTAAAAGTGCATAAAATAAATGCTAAAACTCTAACTACAGAAATTGAGGTTGAGAAGGATATATGAACTAATATTCATATAGGGATTGAGGTCCACTGAATAAACTAGCTTAGAGGAATATTTATAGTGTTTGCATGAGCTTTACAAGGCTGAATTCTACAGGAGATAGGAGTAGATTTGATGTATATCTATATCTCCATGTCCTGCAATGAGTATATCTTTAATCTTGAGTCTTCAGGGCTTCCTATATGATATATCTCTTCAATCTTGGCCAAATCTCGCCCAAGTTTCGTGAAAACCTTCCAGAAATTCGTCAAAAAAATTCGCGTCGGTCGAAGTCGAGCTGCCCAGTTTGCACGGTCTCACGGTTTTGGCCATAACTTTCACTCCTGAACTCCGATTGACCCGATTTCAGTTGCGTTGGAAAGCTAACTCAAAGCTCTATCCATTTCCATGCGCCAATAGCCCGAATTCCTTGTGTGAAGAAACTCTTCACTGCTACTCTTGCACGTCATTGCTTTCGGAACGGATTTTTAGTGAATTCGACCTCAAACCTGCAAGAATACACCACTACAAGCGCAATACCCTCATAGAGTGATTCATTCAATAAAAATAAAGAAAATAAACTAAAATTCAACTAAAAACAAGGATAAATCAAACCAATAATGAGTAAAAATATGAACTTATCAATAATTCGTAACAATTTTTCCTTTTTTGATAATGTCATAACCGTATGAAGAAGAGAAGAGAGATTACAACTATCAGATGGTAACATCTGTTGGTCCCAATCATAGTGTTTTATATGTAGCGGAAATATTAATATGATCTTGCACTTATCTTGCTAAGATCTCGACTTAGCAAGTGTTTATCAAATATGTTTTTAGCTCAATTCTTCGTTAATTCAAATTGTAGTTTATACTACAACAATTGATGTGTTGAGTTTCAAATATATGTATGCGCAATATAATGAAATAAAGCAGTAAGGACACAAGGATATTATAGTGGTTCGAACAACTGTTCTACGTCCACTCTTCAGTCCTCCGACCAAAAATTCACTAAAAGATTGAGTACAAGGTAAGACCTGATCTCTAACATTGAGTATCTCCTCCGTCTGGTCAGCGCGCACCTTCAAGCACCTCTGTCTTCAATCTTCAACCGGTGTCGCTCCGTAGAGTGAGGATAAACCTCCCTTTTCCTTGGATGTCGACTGTTAAAATTTTATAGTTCTTCCCAGAACCTATCCTTGTGTTGGCATTGCCCGTAAGAATCACGCTTGCAGTGTAATCGTGACTGCTAGATTCTTTCAAGAGTAGAAAGAATCCCAAAAGAACCTTGGAAGCTTAACTTCGCAGGTCTCGAGCTTAAGATATGATAGCTTGTGGGAAAGCTTCAATTAAGAACTAGCTCGGATGAGTTCGTGTAATGTAGAGAGTGTATTTGATCTCTTCTTGTTATCTCTGTATGTAGAAATTTGCGAACCTTTTAATCAAATTAGGATGACACCTATTTATAGGTGAAGATTCAAACGGCTGTTTGAATCTTATCCATTAGACTCAAAGACATTGCTTGCCTATATGCGTTCTTCCTTTTTCTGCAGTGGATAGAGACTCTTCAAGTCTCCTCATCTCTGATTGGCGTAGCTTCTATTTGTAGCCGTCTCTGTCAAAATGGATCTTTTTGTTTAGATCTAAAACCTTATTTGTGTCTGATGATTGTTCTATCCTCTGATTTGTCGGGTTTTCTTGTGATTTGGATCCTTCTGATTTACGACTCTATCGTTTCTCTTGATTGCTGATGGTCATTTGCTGGCTGTTTGCATACAACTGACATCTCAATAGTTTGGGCTAAGACATTCGAATTTTGCTGGAGTTACTTCTTCAGCATTCTTGTAGCATTCCTTCGTATTGCTAGGCTTTGTTTTCTTCTTGAGCAGTCTTCAGCAATCATCAAGTCTGCTGACTCCTTCAACATTCATGAATCTTCTTCTTTTCTAATTCTATTACAACTCGAGTATATATATTCCCTATACAGGAATTTACATTTGGCTCGATACTAAGTTGCTAGAGCTTTGATGCACCAAAACATGATTATGAATCATTTACAACAAAATGGTTTAATATATCTAGCAATAATCCTAACAATTTCCCCCTTTTTGGTGCGATCAAAGCCTCAATCCTAAGCTTGAATTCTAACTGATCATGGGAAAACTGATTACTGAGATTACAGAGATTTTCCTATCAAGTCTATTCTTAGCATCTCAACTCCCATAGACACAATATGATTCCTAAATGTTCCCCCAAAATATCAAGGGTATTGCTCGATTATTCAATTTTTCATTTAGTAAATGGCTTCCAAATCCTTTATCAGATAAGCAATAGCACATTCACATAATTTCATCAAGCAATCACACAATAACATTTCACACACATCATCAATCCACGCAGTTTGCTGATTACACTAAGTGTGTAATTTCAACTAATTCAATTAGATCAGCGTTGGACAATAAGATGTTGTCTTCAACCTGGGTTATTTTCCATTAATAATATCATGCTATGTTGTACAAGAAACGCATACCCAAAGCGAAATCAGAAAATGTTTCTTTTTAACTAGGAGACTCATAAGGTTAAGAGAGATATTACTTCTTGGTTGTTGAGGAGTCTGAATCAGCAGCATTTCTGGCACTTGAGGAGCCGGCGTTGGGCTTCTTCACATTTTTGAGTGCTTCCATCGTCATCTTCATGAAGTTTTCCACGACAACTTCTCTTTCCTGTCTTCTGATTCTCTCCTTCTCTTCAATCCTTCTTTGCTCTTCTCTCTCTTCTTCTTCACGTTATGTCCTTAAGTCCTCTTCCAGTTGTCTTCGAGCTTCAAAGCGATGAAATCTGTCTTCTTGCTCCTTTCGTCTGTCTGCTTCCTCTTCTAACCTCTTCTCTTCCCCCTCTTTGATCGCAGCAAAAATCCAGGTGGAGAAGGTTTCAAAGTTGTATTGCTGGGTAGCAAGCAATTCGTCTTTTGCCTTGGACATCTGGTTTGTAACTTCGGTGTGCATAATTAGTACCGGGTGCTCGCCAATGCTCCGTCCTACCATGGTATGAATGAATTGCTGGAGGTCCCTATGATAAGTGCTGGAGCTCAAAAGCTCAATCGTCATGATTTGGGGTTCCTCGGATAACACTCTTTGATTCTCGGTAGTAGGCATGGGTGCAGCGGTAGCCAATGCTTGAGATAAAGGGGCTAGTTGATCAGCATGAGCTGTTGAGGTAGGTGCATTCTCCCTTCGATCTTCTTCTACAACAGTGATGGGAGAAGGAGACCTAAATCTTTGCATCCTGGAATACTTGTTGGCTAGTTGAGTAAGGACCTTTTCCTTGAATTTCAACATCTTCTTCCTATCCTCTTCTCTCTTTTGTGCGGCTTGTTTTTCTGCTATCTTCGTTTTCAATTCCTCAGCTGCGGCCATCTGTCTTCTTGGGGCAGGAGATTTAAATTGTTGAGTGAATGATGGAGAGTCTTCAACAACATACTCGGATGGTGTTAATAAGCGATCTCCAGTGACTGCTCTGTGTGCTTTGATCTTCTACAGCCTGGCAGCAACTTGCTTCTCCGTATATTGTCGTTTGGATGTCTGATCCATCCAATCGTCAGCCCATTCTTCTTCACTTCTCCAATAGTTGAGACCCATCCTGGCCATCATAATCGTGCGGTCTTCATAATGTAGTTCATGAGTGGCATAATCAAAGAATCGCCATCTCTGAAACTCTGTTCTTAACCATTCTAAATCAGAAAACTCGCCCAATAATTCTGCAGGATATGAGTTCTTGATTTTGGCAGCAACTTGAGTTCAATAAAGATACATATATCTTTTGCCCATGAGATGAGATCATCGTTCTTCTCATCTCTCACCATAACAAGATGTTGGTCCCAGATCAGAGTATGAAATAATATGCAGCGAAAGTATAAGGACAGTTATTTGCACTCTTAAAACGGGCAGTTCAGTTTGAAACTGGATACTCAGTTTTAATCAACAATTCAAAAAGGCAGTTTGTGTTAGCCAACAGTTTTAGGTACCAATTATACGCTTCAACACTTTTAAAGAAGTGTTGAAGGTTTCAAAACACAATTGAAAACTGTATGATGCGTAAAGTAAGTAAAACTGTAAAAGGCAGGATATTTATAGTGGTTCGGAGCCTTAAGTCCTACGTCCACTCTTCGAAAATTAATTCGGTAATTCACTAAGTAATGAAGATACAATCCTCATGATCTATAGCCAAATGCTTTGAAAACCACCGTCCACAACAGAATGGATCACTTGCCCAGGTAGTTGATCTTCACGACTTCTTCAGTTCCTCGAAGCCAGGTGGCACCTTGAAGTCTTCTCAGAATTGGCAGTCGTCAGAAATGGATTGAGGACAAACCTCCCTTCTCCTTCTCCGGTGGGTGGATGGTTGAGTTCTTCCCAGAACGTACACAGGTTGGCAAAAGCCCGTAAGAACCTTCTTCTCCTTAGAGAATCAGGCTGTTGCGTTCTTACTTGAAAAGTAAGAACACTAAGAAAGTAGACTAAGTCGAAAGACTTAATCCTCGTGTACACAAAGGTCACACAATGAATCTCTGATGATTCCTTAAGTAATAATACCTCGTGTTTAATAAATGAACCACAAAGTTAATGCCTTCACGTTTGAGGACGTTAAATGCTTTGAGATTTAAATTTGGTAGAGTGACAACAAGGTTTTTAAGCGTTCTATGTTTTTCTCTCTCTGGTTCTACCGCTATTTATATTTGGAGATTTGAATATAGCCGTTAGAGATAACTCGTATGATGTCCAATCAATGGCTATTCTTCTCTGTAAAGTAGACCTGCTCCTCTGCCTTTTCTGATCACTGCTATGCTTTTTGTAGGGTCAGTTTGTACTTCTTGTGTCAGACTCAAACAATGTTGTACTTCAGTCATAACTGAGTGAATCTTCATTCCTTATCATTTATTCTTCAATGCTCTTTTATGACTGTACAACGTCTTGTCTTTCACGTGTTTCTTTGTCGTGAAACTGTCCTGGTCTGAAACTATGAGCGCCTCTCGACAGTTTCTTTATGAAAATTGTGTCCACAGTTTTCTTTGCTATACGATCCTTGACAGTTGAAAAATTATCTGCACAGTTTTCTCGTCTGGATGGTTTTTACTTCAAAAACTGTTCCACATTTTTTGACAGTTTTCTTCTCCTAGACTATTACAACTCGATCATCCTATACAAGGATTATATGAGGTAATAACTCTAAGGCCTAAATTTGGTACTTAGTTTTGACACATCAAAACATCAAATTAAAGGTGGTATTTCTTCACCAATACCTAACAATTTCCCCCTTTTGAAGTTGTCAAAACCATACATTCTAAGTCGAAAAAGAAGATGCATTTACTCTGAGTTTACAAGGTTTGAAATTCTAACACTACTCAAAATTGTGCTTCTTCTAAACTCGACCTACTCTAATCGATCTTCCCCTGAATGGGAGAGATATTTCTCGATCAATATTAATCAGATTAGAGCGATAAAAAATGCTAATCACACTGGAATATGTGAAATCAGCTAAGTATCAAGGTAAGAGACAATGAGTAGTTGTCTTCAAACCAACAGTTTAAGACATTTCCTTATATGTGTTCATTACAAGTTCATGAAAAGTTAAAAACTACGGTAAAAGAAGATACAAAAGAATTCAAAGGTTACTCAGCTACGCTTGAGATTTGTCCTTATCCTTTTCCTTGCCTTGGTTTGAAGAGTCTGCATCTTTTGGCTTTGAATTAGTAGCAGAGGTCGAGGGTCCAGCTTGCATGGCAAAGCTCTTGGCCATTTCCATCATTAGTTTCATCTCCTGTTCTCTGGCTTGGTTCATGCTCTCCAACTGCAATCTCATCTGTTCATCTAGCCTCTCCAGGAACTGCAACTGCAGCTTCACTTGTTCATCTCTCATTTCTTCCCCCTTTTTGACAAAATAAAAAATTGAGACCATGGATGACTGGATTTGCTGGTTCATCTCCTGTCTCATAACATCAAGGGTTTGAGAGGGTGCTGCTACAGAGATGGGATTGGGAGACATTGTTTCTTCAGAAGAAATGAGTGCTCTTGAGTCTCCGCCAGTTTGGATCTGAGATGTAGCAGTATACAACTTTAGTTGTTGATGGGCAGTTTGGGCTGTTTCCTCTTCCTCTTTTTGTTTGGTTGCTGCTGCTTCTGCATCATTTCTTGTCTTTTCTGCAGCGGCCTCTTCTTCTCTTGTTTTTACTTCAGCAACTGCTGCTTCTTCCTCTTTCTTTTTCAGTTCAGCTGCTGCTGCTTCGGCCTCCTGCCGTTCTTTCTCAGCTGCTGCTGCTGCAGCTTCTTCTTGTGTTTGTTTCAGCTCAGCTGCTGCTGCTGCTTCTGCTTTTGCTTCAAGCTTCCTTTTCAGCTCAGCAACTTCTATTTTCTTTTGCTTAGCTTCCTGATCCAATCTCTGCAATTCCGCTTCCTCTTCTTGTGCTCGTAGAGCTTTCTTCTCAAAATATGTTTTCACACATTGGCAACGGTGTAGGAATTTGAGTTGCAGAGAGAAATTGGACAGTGCTCGCTTGCAGACAAGCTCCAGTGCTCACTCAGCAGTTGTTGCAAGTGTTATTTAGTGAGAAAGTTGGATCGCTTGAGCTAAGGCTTCTTCATTTTCTTACCTCAACCTCTCTTCCTTTTCTTTTCTCAATCTCTCAAGCTCTTTTGCCTTTTCTTCTTCACGCTCCAAGAGGTTCTCCTGGAACTCTTCGACTTTTGCATTTAGTTTCAGTTGAAGAACCTGCAACTTTAGAAGACCAACATGATTTTCATCAATCATGCGCAGAATGTATTCCAGAAAAGTTTCTTCGCGTTCTGCTGTGGCAGTTTCTTGAAGTCGCAGTGCTTCAGCAACATTTTCTTCAAGTGGTTGTTGCGTGACAGTTTCTTGCATTTGCAGTTCTGGTACTGTTGTCGCTGTCTCCAAGATAGGCTGGGAAATCTGCTTGTCTTTTTATGCTCGAGTATTGTGAGCATGGTCATTTGAGCTGCTGGAGGATTCTGATGGGGTGAAAGGTTATCGAAGAGGAGAATCTCGCCTTGGATTTTCACTCTTCTCTGGTTTGTTGGGTCTCGAATATCCCAGATGTTCATGTAGGGTTTGAGTCTACGATGGACAACACGAGTTGCCATTATTGAATTTCTTGCCGAGGATCGTTCTTAGGATACCAGTAACAAATTTCAATTAAATAAACCATGCGATCCTATGCATGCTCCTACAAAACTAATTGCAGAGGATAGATTTAGAGAATACCTGATATCACTGTTTGATCTACAGATCTAGATCGGAGCCAATAACGATGAAATAACCTTAGATCTGAGATAGAACACCGGCGATGGATAATTGTTCCTACAGATCTGATCTTCTGATCTGTTCCCTTGCTCCTTGGAAATCTGGTGAGGATTATCTACCAAGTTGGATCCGAGATCTGGAGGAATCGATCAGTTCCTCCCACCGGATCAGCCGCGCCGCCATTCTCTCTCAATATACTGAAAACCCTAATTCTTAATGATCTGATAGAGAGAAGGCCTTATATAGTGTTAGGGTTTTGAGAAACCCTAACCCTAATGGGCTTGAGCAGTTCATGGGCCAGATCAGGGACCAGATGCAAATAATAAAGTGGGCCCTCTTTATTAATTAATCATTCCTTGTTCAACCCAGAACATAATTAATTAATAAAACATTGTTTTAACCTTCACCACGGTAACAATGCTGACTCATCCCTTTATTACCACGTTATTAGGAACGAGTTGCACCAAACTAACATGATCCGCATATTTAAGGTTTTAGACATTCATTAATTAATTTGTCTTATGACAATCAACCATAATTAATTAATCTCTTATTTCCTGAGTAATACCACTCACTCCTTTTCACTTATTACTGAATTAAATAATTCAACCTGCAGGGTTTAGCATAATGAACCTTGTGAGCTCCCCAGGGAATGTCACAATCCTGAAACGGATATGCTTACCTAAACGTCCAGACTAAGCAGGCCACACACAAATTGCCAACACCCAAAATACGGGTATAAGAGTACATGTAAGACTCGCCACCATGGTAAATCAAAGTGTGGTCAATCTGTATGTGCCCCTTATCCTTCAGTTATGTTTAAGATCATAGGAAGTATGTTAGGCATCTGGCTCATTCATATGTCAATGAGAATGACACATCCCACTGTTGATCCCATCAATACATAACCATGTACCGACACATCAAGTAGCTAGGATAAGCTCACTTATGAACCGATGTGTCGCAGCTTAGACTGACATCCTATCGAGGGACTGTCTCAGCTGTGATACTGTTTATATCTCGCTAGGTCAAACGACTCATATGATCCTCTGTGATCTCCTACACACCATATGGTCATCCCTATAGGCGAGATAAAAGGATATTATGGTTCGTCGTATGTTTGTTTCACCAGACAACGAGCATTGTTGTGGCAACACATATATGAAGACCAGTGTACAAAACACTTAATCATATATGCTTTCAGTATACAATCCCAACAATCTCCCACTTATACTTAAATCATAATACCATTTCTTTATCGAAGTATTAAGTGTGTCTATACTGTCAATCACTCCCACTGCATTCACGTTACCTCTTGTCACGATTTCTCGTATGATGTGATATCACACATCCTATGTGTTTCACCACCTTGTGAGTCTTGGGTTCCCTTGAGTTTGTCATTGCACCAACATGATCACAATTCGATGTGATTTTATTAGGCAAACTCAGAACACACACCTCTAGAGGATTACACCGGAGTTATACTACTTCTTGCAAAGTTAATGAAGTTGACAAAAACTCAGCCTTCATACCGGAATCCGCAACACACTTCTGTGTTAGATTCCTATAACTCCTCCTCCAAGGCCAACACATAGTTAGAGGTCGATTTCCTTTCCTTATGATCCTCCTGAATATCCGATGCCATTCAACTCACAAGGCTCATTCATTAACCAATGTGCCTATCCAGAGTTGAACTCTAATATCTGTTTAACATGCTTATAGCATTACAGATATCTAACTTCGTTCATTTACAATATAGAAAGACAACAATCTTTCTTCCTATGAACGACTCACCACAGAATCAATTTAAGCGACTTGAGATACCTGAACATCCTTTTCTTGTGATAACACAAGACCTTAATTCAAAAGATGTTCCAAAATCTCATAAGTCCTACTTCTGAAACTGTTCGGATAACCATCCTTTATGCCTGACAATATCTCCACACCGTTTCTGAATGTGAAAATACTATCTGCATAATGTGCAAGGAAAACCACGCTTCCGCTGACACATAACTGGTACATGAAACTCTCATTATCGATAGACAATATCGAAATGTTTGTTTCATGACTTTGAAGCTCCCTTAAGTTCATACTTGAACTACCTTGGCTTCCAGACATGATGCTTTGCACATAACTTATCTGATTTTTGCATATAGATGTCGTCACCTTTTATCAAGGTACCCGTTTATAAAATACGGGTGACGTCATCTATCTTCCAGATATTTAGATTCATATGTGCTGTTATGATTAAAAGAATTCGAATGGGTTTAATAATTGCAACCAGTGAGAAAGTCTTGTTGTGAAACATACCTTACTCACTAACCTAGACTCTCGAATATACTAGGTTGCCATTCGAGAACTTTTCTTGTACATCAATCAGTTGCTTATAGCTGGTAAGCTATTTGGCGATCACTGATCCAGATACATGATCATAACATTTACTGATTCATTTCTGAATCCATGATTTGACGTCATTTAAGTGCATCGTTTGTCTTAATAGCTTCATTGCGCCATAAGGGATAAGTACGATGTTGTTCATTTAGCTGGGAACAAGTCCAAAGACTGTTTCCACGAACTAGTACCACTAAGCCTGTTAAGGCAACCTCCCACTACAATGATGCTCCTTTTACGTTGTAAGTTAATGGTGCATTAGTTTGTGGTTAACACCTTACACAGGTGACCGTGCAATTGGAACTATACCCTCCAAGGTATGCTCAATATGCCACGGGGTATTTCCTGATGGATTTGAATTGTCTTCTCTAAAACGTTAGAGAACAATCTCACATTTGGATTCATGGTTTCATCCTATACAACTTGCTTGTACTTAGGATATACAAAGCAACCATCTTTTTCGTTTACCTGGAATAGCCCACAAAGCAGTACTAGCTTAAACCTTTCTTCCAAACAATCAGTTTCCTATATCAGCTTGACAGCCGAATTACCCATCATTGCCCTTTTGACACAGTCAAGGTCTGCTAGGGTATTTGGAACTGATTTAGAAGACACTAGATTAAGCAAACATACAACTGCTTTTGGCGCTCTTCCCAAAAACAAAAATTTGGCAAAGCTGGCATAACTTATAAACTTTTAAAGAATCTTATTTCGTTTTACCTACACTATCCCAATCGAGGGATAATAAGCGTAGTTAACTGGGATGCAATCCCTTTGCTCTGCCAGATACTGTAAAACCCCATCACTTAAGATATACCATTATGAATGAACCATAATGTTTTTACGGTCTTGTTTAACTTATTCTCTACCTTAGTCTTGAATGATCTTGATTAAAGCAAGAGACTCAGACTTGTAGTGAACTAGATAAACATATCCAAATCTTAAGTGATTACAGTATCAATGCCTGTTAAGGCAACTGCGGAAGTAGACTCAAACCAGCAAACAAGAGGAAACACGAAATAATTTATAGAGATATAATTCGCCTATTAAAAAGCCTAGTTACCATCTTATACCTCTAAGTAGTTGTCATAAGTATCATTCTTAGGAATACCTGGATTGAATCTATAATTCCATGAATTACTTAAAACTACTTAGACTGATGTAACCTATCTCTAAAGAGATTCTTTAAATTATACCTTAGTACACTGATAGTTTATGTAATCAAGTAATGAAGAGATAGTCATCTATAATAGAAAACACTATTATTCATTCATGATAGATAAACTCTATCGAATAACTGATAATCCATTACAATAGATGAAAAAATATGTTTATCAAAACCAAAACAACATCTCTTCAGAAACTTGAATTAAAATAGAGCTTTTAACATAAACTCAAAGTAAAATCTCCATCAGCTGAAGTAGCAACTTCTAGCATCAATCTTGGAGATGGTAATCCCGCCATCTTCAAGCCTTAAGCTTGATTCTCTGCAAAGTGTAGCAAACACGATTAGTGACCTCAGTTACCACTACCCACTAAGGAGTAGAAAACTGATACTAAACATGTTTCAACAAGCAATGCAAAAGATGACGTACCTTGTCCTTTAGTTATCAAACTTGGACAATTTACTTTCCAGTGACCCTTCTTGCCTCACTTGAAACATTTGTCCTTCTTGTTATCTTTCTTTCCTTTGTTCTCTCATTTACTATTCCTATTCTTCTTCTTCATGTCATTACGACACGATTTGGAAGAACTTTTAGCAAGAGATCTGGAATGAACTGATAAGGTAAGACTACTCCCACTGCTTCCTTCATTCATCTTTTCTTTTACATCACTCTTTCGACTCAGAAGCAAATTAGAGTGACTCAAAGAAAAGATTGAAGAAGCTTCTGTTGATACAAGATCTTTGAGCAGACTGTGAACAGTATACTCACTCTTGTTTTTCTCAACAGAAATTCTGAAGTCATCAAATGACTTCGGTAACGTGTTGAGTATCAAGTCAATTTTGACATCATTGTCAATTTGACCACCCATTAATGTGTACTCATCTATGAGCTGGATGAGAGATTCCACATGTTCACGTACCGAACAGTTCTGACCCATTTTATGTCTTACAATACGCTTGATAAGACTGGATCTAGCATGTCCATCGAGTCCGCCATATGCTACGTAAAGACATCGCATAATGTCATGCGCAAGCCATACATCACTATAACGAGGATGCAATGCATCTGACATACCAGCCAAGATATATTGTCTGGCCATGCCATTCGACCACATCCACAAGTGATACCGTGCACGCTCCTCATCGGAAGATGTATCGGTCAGCGAACTCGGACAGAGAGTTTGCAAAAAACAAACAAATGTCCAAATGAATCCAAGAGCTGGACAATGTCACTTTTCCATCCAGGAAAATTCGGACCAGTCAAGGAATTGTGTACGATTGAATTGATGAGCGATGCAATAATAGACATAACTGAAAACAAATAAGCGAATTAAAGTAAGCACATACTACGAACAATTGAAACAAATATGCATAGAACCTTTAGATAAAACAATGCAATTTGCCTCCTCCAATTGCCCAAGCTAATTTACCGCAAGCTACTAAGTAGACGTTTACAGAAAACGCTCAACCAGACCAAAATAGGTCCTTTAATTTCTTAACATGTCAGGTATCTTAAGCAAAAGAAATTAATATTGGAGATCTTAAGACCATGTTCACCTATCCGGAGCAGGGACATCACAAATGAGTTATACTCCAGGCAACATCTAAGCCAAACAAACCACAATCCTAACTCCGGATGATAAAAGGCGATTTGGCATACGTACTCGACCCATACCGCATGCCCTTTACATCCTTCGTTCTCTCATTTAGATTAATCTTAGAGACTTGTGGAAGTTTTCTCAATGCAAGCTACTAAGTAGACATTTGCTTAGAGGCTCCCACTTCTAATCTCAAACTAAATGTCTTATTTAGAAACCTCATCGCATTAGAACTGGTAAGTTATTTCTAACGCAAGCTACTAAGCAGATGTTTACGCTTCGAAACACCTTACTTCCAATGAGAGGTTGTATTTGTGGAGGTCTAATGATTTTAGTTAGAGAAGAAACAAAATCCAGCTTAGTATTTTAATTCTAAAGATTTCATGCGCACACATTATTTTATGTTGCCATAAATTATGTCATATATAAAATTCCATCATAAATTAATATGATTCCGGAATTTATAGACACAACTTAAAACATAAAATAAATCACATAAAGCATGCTTTATAATTTAAAAATTACAACATGCTTAAACAGTAAATAAATAGAGCAAGTAATCATGCTTCCTACTATTTACTAGTGCACACATAATAAATCACATCAGTACGAGAAATAATTAAATAAACAAATAAAATTTCTCGTGGCCCCTCAGATGCGATTACAACTGAAAAATAATTAAATCTAATCTATTACAAGATTTATTTGCAATACAAATCTTCAAACTGGGCCTCCGTTTGACTTGAAATCTGATTAGAATTGCATCAACAACAATTGGGCTTCAAATTAGGGTTTCAGGCCCAAAGGAGAGTGCCAAACCCTAATTTCAGACTTGCGGGTCGCCTCCGGGCTGACGGGCCCGAGCCACAGCCCGGGTTTGGAAACCCTACGGTTTGAGCAAACCCTAGCCACAACCCTGCAGCCGCCAACCACTACACAGCCGCCGCCAGCCCACCTTTCCGGCGCTGTCACGTACCGCCGGCAGCCGCAGAACCTGCAGCCCAGCCACGTCTGGTCGCCGCTGTGAGCCGCCAACCTCTCCGGTCCTGGAATCGCGCGAGGCAGCAGCAGCCTTAGCCAAGGACGGCGCTGCAGCAACCACCGCCGCGCGCAGGTGACTCGCACGCGGCCAGCCGCGGCTGCACTCTCGCCCTTCGCCGGCGCTTGCAGGGAGCTCGCGCACGGCCTCCATCCACCACAGATTCCAAGACGGCCACCTCCCCGAGTTCACGCCGTCTTCTTTGTGCAGGAGAACAACGTGCAGAGGCTGCCCACGGCAGAAACCTAGCTGCCGCAGGCTGAGCCTTTGCTCCACCGCCTCCCGCGTGCCTGCCGGACTGGGAGCTCGCCGGGTTCACGAACAGCAGCAGCGAGATGGGCACGGCCCAGCCACAGGCGTTCTGCCTGCCGCCGCCACCCTGCTGATGCACCGCCGCCGCCTGCGACCGACACCAGAAAAACGCGCGCAGCAGCAGCTCTGAAGCGGGCGCGGCCCAGCCGCAGGGAGGAACCCTGCCTCCGCCACCCACCTGACGTCGTTGCCGTGGTGGTCGTCGCCGCCGGCGGCACAGCCGTCAGCAAGATCTGGTGGTGAAGGGCTGAACCCTAGGCAATGTCGCCTTCTCTGTTATTCGTTCTTCGTTTCTCATTCTTCCGGATCTCAATTTCTCCAATTTTTAAAGATTTAAAATAAAAAAAATAATACAAAAAATAGATCTAAAATCTATTACATAATTTCCTATAAAATCTAACCACGGATTTTCTCGTGGTGAAAAACAGATCCAAAAACGAGAAGGCCATGTGAACAAAAACATCCACGACAATTTAAATCCATCCATGAACATACATATTTATTTAATTTCAATCTATCCAAGATAGAGCCTAAGAACATCAACCTGGCTCTGATACCGATTGTAGGGTTTGAGTCTACGATGGACAACACGAGTTGCCATTAATGAATTTCTTGCCGAGGATCGTTCTTAGGATACCAGGAACAAATTTCAATTAAATAAACCATGCGATCCTATGCATGCTCCTACAAAATTAATTGCAGAGGATGGATTTAGAGAATACCTGATTTCACTGTTTGATCTACAAATCTAGATCGGAGCTAATAACTATGAAATAACCTTAGATCTGAGATAGAACGCCGGCGATGGATAGTTGTTCCTACAGATCTGATCTTCTGATCTGTTCCCTTTGCTCCTTGGAAATCTGGTGAGGATTATCTACCAAGTTGGATCCGAGATCTGGAGGAATCGATCAGTTCCTCCCACCGGATCAGCCGCGCCGCCGTTTTCTCTCAATATACTGAAAACCCTAATTCTTAATGATCTGATAGAGAGAAGGCCTTTATATAGTGTTAGGGTTTTGAGAAACCCTAACCCTAATGGGCTTGAGCAGTTCATGGGCCAGACTAGGGACCGAATGCAAATAATAAAGTGGGCCCTCTTTATTAATTAATCCTTCCTTGTTCAACCCAGAACATAATTAATTAATAAAATATTGTTTTAACCTTCACCACGGTAACAATGCTGACTCGCCCCTTTATTACCACGTTATTAGGAACGGGTTGCACCAAACTAACATGATCCACATATTTAAGGTTTTAGACATTTATTAATTAATTTGGCTTATGACAATCAGCCATAATTAATTAATCTCTTATTTCCTGAGTAATACCACTCACTCCTTTTCACTTATGCCTGAATTAAATAATTCAACCTGCAGGGTTTAGCATAATGAACCTTGTGAGCTCCTCAGGGAATGTCACCATCCTGAAACGGATATGCTTACCTAAACGTCCAGACTAAGCAGGCCACACACAAATTGCCAACACCCAAAATACGGGTATATGAGTGCGTGTAAGACTCGCCACCATGGTAAATCAAAGTGTGGTCAATCTGTGTGTGCCCCTTATCCTTCAGTTAGGTTTAAGATCATAGGAAGTATGTTAGGGATCTGGCTCATTCATATGTCAATGAGAATGGCACATCCCACTGTTGATCCCATCAATACATAACCATGTACCGACACATCAAGTAGCTAGGATAAGCTCACTTATGAACCGATGTGTCGCAGCTTAGACCGACAGCCTATCGAAGGACTGTCTCAGCTATGATACTGTTTATATCTCGCTAGGTCAAACGACTCATATGATCCTCTGTGATCTCCTACATACCATATGGTCATCCCTATAGGCGAGATAAAAGTATATTATGGTTCGTCGTATGTTTGTTTCATCAGACAACGAGCATTGTTGTGGCAACAGATATATGAAGACCAGTGTACAAATCACTTAATCATATATGCTTTCAGTATACAATCCCAACAGTTCACATGTTGTTCCTCAACAGTCTGCTTGCCCTTTTTGTGCTTGCTCTACTCTTCCTCAGAGATGTTCTCAAGCACCAACTTCTTTTTCTTCTTCTTCATCTTTGCATGTTCTTCTCGGGTCTTTATTAGAGTCCCTTTCTTCTTGCCGGGAACTGATGAAGCAGTTCCTTCGTGTGTCTTCTTTCCTTTGGTGGGTGTCAAACTGGACACTTCATCAACGTCTACCACCATGTGATCAACATCATCCTGTAGGGATTTTTAGTGAACCGAATCACAAAATCCCAAGTGAACCGGATCGATTTATGGATATTGCATCTAAACACAATTCATAATAAAAGCCTAGCATGATCATACGATTTTATTTAATTCGTAGATTATAGTGTTTACCTGAACTCCGTAGATTCTGTACCGATATTTTGCATTTGAATTCCAAACTTGAACCAACCACGCGATTCAATTAAATCTGCGAAATATGAAATTAGAACACTAATTTCAAGATTTAATTGAATATAAAATAAAGAAAAACAAAGATCTTGTTGTTCTCCAGATCAAATCTTCAGGGCTGTATCCCAATGCTGTTCAGATCTGCTACTGGTGAGGATTCCACAGATCTGTGATGTAGGCCGGAGCAGAAAAATCTCTCTTCTCCCCACTAAAGGCGCCGCCCCTCTCTCTCTTGCCTCTAGGGTTTCACTGATTTAAATTGTATTCAAAGTGGCTAGGGTTTCCAAGAAAGAGTTGTCTATTTATAGACCTAGGGTTTTATCCCTAATGGGCTACTGAGCCTTTTTTTAGCATGTTTAATTGGCCAGAACTGGGACCTAATGCAAATAATAAAGTGGGCCTATAAATTAATTAATTCCCATGTCCACAACCCAATACACAATTAATTAATTAATATTAATTCTTTTTCACCACAAAATAAATACTGACCTACCCTTTTATTACCACGTTATGAGAACGGGTTGCATTTAATGAGAATCCCCATATTTAAGGTTATCGGACATTCATTAATTAATCGGAGCTTCTGACAAGCTCTATCTACAATTAATTAATATCTTATTATTCCCGAGTAGTACAACTCAATCCTTATCACTCGTGTCTGAACTTAATCAGCCTGCAGGACTTTGGCACGATGAATGTCATTGAGCTCCTTAGAGAATGTCCCCATCCTATTACTCGGATATGGTTACCTAAACCCAGTCTTAGGCAGTACTACACGAACTGCTGTTACCCAAGATGCGGATATACGAGCACGTTACTTAGGCTCTCCACCATGGTAAGTCAAAGCAACAGTCAATCCGTGCAAACCCCTGAACATTCGTTAGGGTTTGGACTCAATCACTAACGCGATCTTGTATTTGCTGATGTCAGATAGTCGAATACATCTCACTGTAGTCCATCAATACGCCAACCTTGCGTACCAGCATGTCAAGTAACCAAGACGTATCCTCATACGCTGTCTCGACTGTGATCAGGTTTATGTCTCACTAGGTCAAGTGATCATACTGTCTTTTGCGATCTACTACACACCATATGATTGGTGAGACAAGAGGATATCATTGTTACACGCATGTAAGTTTTTTTGACCGATAGGAGAAATAAACCGTTGTATACTCATTGTAATAAATGCTTTCAGTATACAAAACCCATCAATCTCCCACTTATACTAAAAGCATAACTAAGCTATTACAGAGTATACAATGCGTCTATCTAGCCTGCTATCTCGTTAACCACTGTCAGTGGTCGGCATCCACCTCAAACCCAGCTCACGAATATGTCTTTCGTAAACTTTCTACGTCAAGCTCTTTGTAAGTGCATCAGCAAGGTTTTCCTTGGTGTCAATCTTCTTGATCAACACATCGCCCCTCGATACGATTTCTCGTATGATATGGTACTTCCTCTCTATGTGTTTGCTTGCCCTGTGAGACCGCGGTTCCTTTGAGTTCGCCACTGCACCAGAGTTATCATAATAAATTGTGATGCTCTTTGGCAAACTCGGAATCACGCCCAACTCTAAAAGGTAGTTCCTGAGCCATACCCCCTCTTTCGAGGCTTCGGAGGCGGCGACATATTCCACCTCCATGGTGGAGTCAGTAATGCATTTCTGCTTTGAGCTCCTCTAAGATACAGCTCCACCTCCCAAGGTAAACACATATCCCGAGGTCGATTTCTTCTCATCCTGGTTCCCTTGGAAATTCGAGTCTGTATAACCCACAGGGCAGAAATCCTCACTTTGATAAACTAGGCAGTAATTCCTAGTTCTCTTCAAATACTTGAGGATGTGCTTTACCACAGTCCAATGTGCCTGTCCAGGGTTAGACTGATATCTTGCTACCATGCCAACGACATAACAGATATCTGGCCTGGTACACAACATCGCATACATGAGGCTACCCACCGCCTAAGCGAATGGTACAAGACTCATCTCATCTTTCTTCCGCTGTGTCTCAGGACACTGCCCAATAGAAAGACGAACGCCATGTCTGAAAGGTAGCAAGCCTTTCTTGGCGAGTTGCATGCTGAATCGGGCTATCACAGTATCCACATAGGATGCATGGGATAAGCTCAACATTCTTCTCTTACGATCTCGTAAGACCTTAATTCCAAGAATGTAGCCAGCTTCTCCCAAATCCTTCATTTGGAACTGTTTGGACAACCAAACCTTGATTTTTGACATCACTCCCTCGTTGTTTCCAAATAGGAGTATGTCATCAACATATAGTGCAAAAAACCACGCTCCCACTGACACAAAGTCGGTAAACACAACTTTCGTTTTCCAATTGTGCAAATTCGTAGGATTTAATCACATCGTTGAAATGTAAGTTTCACGACCTCGAAGTTTGCTTAAGTCCGTACAAGGACTTCTTAAGCTTCTAGACAAGATGTTCTTCGCCTTTGCACACGTAGCTCTCAGGTTGCTGCATATAGATGTCTCTACCTTCTTCAAGGTAACCATTTAGAAAAGCTGTTTTGACATCCATCTGCCAAATCTCGAGGTCCATATGCGCAGCTATGGCATGGAGTATCTGGATGGATTTGAGCATGGCTACGGGTGAAAAGGTTTCGTCATAGTTAATGCCCTCTTTCTGAATATAATCCTTTGCCACCAGCCTGGCTTTAAAAGCTGTGATTTCTCCATCCGCCCCTTTCTTTCTTTTGTATACCCATTTGCACCCTATGGCCCTAAAGCCATCCGACAAATTAGTTTTCTGGTATACATCCATAGCAGTTATGGATTCAATTTCAGAATCCATGGCGACACGCCATTTTTCAACATTCTTGTCCTGCACTGCCTCTTTGTAAGCCAGTGGGTCAGAGTCCTCATGTCCGTCTTCCGGGCTCAAGTCCAAAGACTAACCCACGAACATGTACCATTCCGGCTGGAAAATAACTCTCCCACTACGATGAGGCATCGGTGTCGTGTCAGTAGTAGGTGCAGTAACTTGTGGTTCTGCACCTTGCACTGAAGAACGTGTCTGTGGTGCTGAACCTCTCACAGGTGCACCCACATCTACACGTTCCCTTTCCCTTGGAATCGCATTCTCATTTTCAATTTCTTGAAGAACGATATCAATCCTTGACTTGTGATTACTCACATACTCGTCCTCCAAAAATCTAGCGTTGGTGCTAACAACGAATCTCTGACTCTCAGGACAGTAAAAGTAACCACCTTTTGTTTGCCTGGGATACCCTATAAACAACATTACCTTTGACCTGTTTTCTAACTTATTATGTTCCTTCGACAGTACGTGTGCCGGACAGCCTCATACTCTAAACTTGCACAAACTCGATTTGCGACCAAGGAAGAGCTCATAAGGCATCTTAGGAACTGATTTAGAAGACACCACATTAAACACGTAAGTGGCTGTTTCCAATGCGTAGCCCCAAAACGAATACATCTCACTGCGGTCCATCAATACGCCACCCTTGCGTACCAGCATGTCAAATAACCAAGACAGACTACTTATTCCGACAATGCCACAGCCATCCGGACAGACGTATCCTCATACGCTGTCTCGGCTGTGATCAGGTTTATGTCTCACTAGGTCAAGTGATCATACTGTCTTCCACGATCTACTACACGCCGTATGATCGTCCCTATTGGTGAGACAAGAGGATATCATTGTTACATACATGTAAGTTTGTTTGACAGACATGAGAAATAAACCGTTGTATACTCATTGTAATTAATGCTTTCAGTATACAAAACCCATCACATCCCTCTTGGGATTGTCATCACCTTCATCATCGTCGTTTTCACCTTAGATCACGTCGAGAAAAAGGATGTGTCTATTGAGTACATCCGAACTGAAGATTAGTTGGCTGATATCTTCACCAAACCACTCCCAGAGTCCAGATTCAAGGAACTCTGTATCAAACTTGGTTTGATGGAGATTGATGATGTCCTTGTTGAAGAGGAATGATGCTGAATAAATTTGAGTTCGAGCTCTCAATTTTCATGAACTCGATGCGCGAAGAAGACATCCCCACGGCATCCGAAGAAGCAGAATCATACCTTCATTTAAGCTCCGAACTGACTTGATGAAGAGAAACCAAGTTTTTGGTTTTCAACTTAGAATAATTCTGAAGGACGGTTGCGGAATTTAACTAAGTTCCAACTCTCAGTTTAGGAACTGACTCTCAGTCAGTCTGGAATTTTGAAAGGCAGATTTTTGAATTCCAAAGGCGATCGCTGTAGTTACATCGCTATTAATGCGTATCTTGCATCGATGAATAAGATTTCAACATGTGGAATAATGCTCCTTCCCATGTCGCTCTAGTAAAATCTAAAATGCGCATCGCGAGGTAACATATCTCAATCGTCGCCGAAGATCAAGAAACTTAAAGGTCACAAGGTACATCTACCTCATTTAAATGATCTTTCTCTCTGCTATAAATAGGGTTCATTTGTTTCCTCAGAGAAACAAAACTTTTTTTCTCCAATGTCCATTGTTGAACCCTTCCTTCCAAGTTTATACTTCATCTTCAACCAAAATCTTCCTTTAGATCTGGAAAAATGGTGATAGAACCCAAGCCTCCAGACATACACTCACCACCCTTTTTGGGTGCTGTTAAAGAGGGGGAAAGGAAGTATGGAAGGTGTAGAATACATCAAAAGATGGGGCTTAGCAGTCGTCTTCATACTAGGATGGAGCAGAAGAAATCAGAAGATCCAAGCTCCTTCTTAGATACACTGCTTCCCTTTCCAAAGTGACGTGCCAACTGCTTCCCATGAGGCACAGTCACCTACAATCACATACATCTAGACCAGAGCAGGTAAAGTAGTGGAGACCCAGAGGTGTAATTGAGAGAGTCACCTCCGAAGCATAGTTGCTAGAGCCGATATAAGAGAAGTGGAATGCAGGTCTGTACACTAGACTGCACACACTCCCTCAGGAGACGTTGAGATGAAAGTTGAGCTTCTCGTGTGACAAGGAGCACATCTCAACAACTCAACGACTTCATAGTCCTAGAACTCCTAGAAGACGAGACTCCAAGAACAGCTTCAACTGTCTTTCTAGGATGAGGAGTTCAGAACAGGACTACAACAACAGCCAGTTTGAAGACAGTTTGAAGACTGGAAGGAGCCTAGTAGAGAGTTGTATTAGTTCTGTAATAGGTTTCTTTTTGTTAGTTTATCCCTGTACTTGTAATGAAAATTATTAAAGGGTACACTGACTTGTTGATGACAATCTCTTTTTGACCAACAAAGGTCTTCGTTCTTCAAACGCTGAACTTACACAATCCAGTGTAATCAGCAGGCTTCTAACTCTCTCTCCCCTTCTTAAGATTTAAATTGCTCTAAACTGACCAGAAAAATCAATCGAGCAATATCTCTCCAAGTTTATAAGGAGAAGATCTTAAGTAAAAAGCCCAAGTTGAGGGGGAACTTTTTTGAGTTTATGCGACACATTGTCAAAACTGTAAAAACTATAAAGTTATCCTTACCTCATCGGCTTAGGTTCCAGATGGCTTTGACCACACCAAAAAGGGGGAAATTGTTAGGATTTTTTGTAGAGAAGTCCTTCCTTACTTTTTGTTGTTTTGGTGGGTCAAAAGTTGTAAGCTATCTTAGTCAGTTTTTCCAGTTTCTAAAGTTCTAAACTGTAATCCTGGTATAGGATCGAATGGAGTTGTAATAGAACTTAGACTAAAGACTAAGCAAAGGAGAATGCTCGAGAACTGACTATCACCACGACTAGTCTTGACCCAAAACTGTGTTGGAGCACTCAGTTTAAGGTCCATCCATATTGACAAGGAGAAGTCAGTATGAGGGCTTTCCCGAACTGACTAAGAAGAAGTCAGTTCAAGGGATTTCCATACTGATAAGAAGTTATCAGTACGAGGGCGTTTTCCATACTGACTATGGATAGTCAGTATGAGGGTTTACCATACTGACACTGGGAAGTCAGTATGAGGGCAAAGTTGTACTGACTTTTAATAGTCAGTATCAGAGCCTTTACCTTTAAAGAATGAGTTTTTTCGAAAGATATCGAAGCTCAGTCAGACTCAGGCATTCATACATGCCCAAATTAGTACGAGGTTATCCAAATTGGGATTCATTGGGCTTAAAAGAAGTCTGACATAAAGTTAGTGTAACGTACAATGACGCTGCAGAGCAGCGAAGAAAGGAGACCTAAGGCATGGGCTATGATTGGAAAATATAATCTATGAGTCTAATGTCTGTATTTATGAGTCTAACGGATAGAAATTCAAATTATCATAGGTCTTCCTCTATATAAAGGCCAACCCTTCCAACCTTAACGGGTGACGAACAAACAAGAACAAAAATCAAATCTGATAGTCTTAAAGAGACAAAGGGCAATCGCTCAGGCCATCTCTCTGCCAAACTCTCTGAGTTTCCGTGTTTTCTAACATGAGACTTGAGTCTCCGACTCTAGTTACCCACCGTGCTAACTTCTTCTAGCACGAGGCTGAAGCTTTAAGCTAAAGCTCTTCTTGGTGAATATATCTTTCTGAGATATATTCATAGTAGTCAGTTTCCTAGTCTTGGATTTTGATTCTCACGGGCGTATGCCAACCACATGAGTTCTGGAAAGAACAAGTAAACATCCAACCACCAGAAAGGAGGCTACGGGGTGCATCCCCACTTCAACTTGAAGACTGAGTCTGCAAGGAGTTCATAGGCGAGTGCCACAGCTGACCGGAGAACGGAGGTGCCAACAGACTGTGTATAGATCTTATGGAGGCTTTTATTAACTTAGTGAATTATCCAGACCTTAGGTCTGGAAAGTGGATGTAGGATATTGAGATCCGAACCACTATAAGTCCTGTGTGCTCTTTGACAGCTTTCTTTACTTACTGCTCTATTTTTCTATTTTACTAACTGACTTTGAAACCTTCAATACTTCTAAGTATTGAAGAGTATATACTGTGAAACTCACTTAACCAGGACATGACTAAGCTTAAGTCTTCCAAATACACAAAACTGACTAAACTCTATTTTTAGTTAAACAAGTGCAATTGTTATACTTACTTCAACTACATATCTTATACCTTCCGTTGCACAGTTTTGCACTATGATTTCAGGACCAACAACCATGATATAAAGTAGTAAATAATAAAATAGTAAAACATGGTTTCCTATTATCTACAACATTCTTAAAGCACAATTAATAAATCACACATCATACAATAACATATATAACAAACAAATATGTCCTTGTGGCCCCAAAAAACAAAAGAAGACTTATTCTCTTACAAACAGGAGGAAAATACAAATCTTCAAGTCTTCTCGGCCTTCTAGTTTGAGATTTAGATGGAACTGCGCTTTAGGGTTTGAGGTTTGCGAACTGGGCCCAATAACTCGAACTACAAACCCTAGGGTTTGCAACACAACTACTGCTAGTCGCCAACTGCCACCCACCGCCATGCTGCTCACCGCCTGTAGCCATCAATCACCGATATCGACCAATGTGGCTGTATCGAGCGACGCGGGTTGCGCAGGCCCTAGGTGCATTGCTTGTCGTCGCCTGAAGCCCTCACACTCTGCTTGTTGTCGATGTCCTTTGTCCCTCACTGCCAAGCACCGTGCAATGCAGTTAGTCTTTTAAGCACAACCTACACGCGAGGTGGTTGCCTGGACTGTGCTATGTGGCGTAAAATCTAACTAGGGTTTGCACCGCCAGCCATGCTGCCGTCCCTGCAAGCTGTGCCGGCCACCGACCATATTACCCTATGAGAACTCGCGTGTGCCACCACAACAGCCGCTGCTTGCGGCCGTTGCTGACCCCGTACGATCCTTGGCATGCCCGCACCACTGCATGTTGCTCACATGTCAACCGCCATGGCTTCTACCCGTTGCGCGCCTGCGCCACTGCCGACATGCGCCACCTACACATGCGACTGTCTAGACTCGATTGTTCTTCGTGTTATTCGATCCCGTGAACAATTACAAATTTGAAAAATATAGAAAATAGATCTAATCTATTACATTGAATGTCTTATCAAATCTAATCACAAATTTTCTCATGATTTTACAAAAACAATTTAATCCAAACACAAATTTCATACAAATTGTAGGGATTAATGTTGTGAACCAAATCACATATCCATTAACTCGGACTGTTCATGAATGTCAAAATTACTCCATTTCGTTAGTAAATCCTATGCATGCTCCTATGAATTAAATTACAATGCCGCATTGTATCTGAATCCGATTGCACCACGCGAATCAACTTGATATGAGGAATGAGAATTAAATATCTAGAATTTAATTCAAAATCAAATTGAAAGATGAAGAATTAGAAATCCTGTTGATCTCCAGATCAGGTCTTCAGATCTCTATCCCTTTGCTTGTCCAATCCAACTACTGGTGAGGATTCCGCTAGATTACATTGCACGAAATAAAATCAAATTTCTTCTTCTCCCACTACAGGTGGCGTCTCCCTCTCTCTCCTCTAGGTTTTCAGTTGTTGTAACTTATGAAATCTGAGGAGAGAATAGACTATTTATATATCTAGGGTTAAAACCTTAATGGGCTCCCTTAAGCAATTATGTTAGGTCAGATCTAGGACATGATGCAAATAATAAATCGGGTCTACTAATTAATTAATTAATGCCAATGTCCATAACTTTGGACATAATTAATTAACTAATTAATATTAATTCATTCCACTGGTGAATTAATACTGACCAACCTTTTCATGACCACGTTATGAGGAACGAGTTGCATCGACTCAGTGAATCCCTATATTAAGATTTCCGGGCATTGTTAATTAATTAGAGCTTCTGGAATGCTTCACATAATTAATTAATATCGTATTATCATGAGTAGTACCACTCAAACATTATCATATGTGATTGAATTTAATCTGCCAGCAGGACTTCGACACGATGAACTTCTTTGAGCACCTCATGGAACGTCCCCATCCTATTACCCGAATATGGTCATCTAACACCAATCATCAAAACGTTCTACAAAATTGTTGTCACCCAAGATGTGGATATACGAGCATGTTAATTAGGATTTCACCCAAGATGTGGATATCTTTTTCATAAAATGACTGAGATTGAGTCCATTTATAACCTATGATATAGATTATCAGCGGTATCAAAACATCTTGCACGTGGTCTGCAATTTACTATGTTAAAATGACTCATCATTCAATGCTTTTAAATTTGAGTCTCTCGCTTAAATCTAAATTGTCTCAATTATACTTGTCTTGATAACTGAAATCCTTTACAAGTCTTGAGTACATCTAAGAGCTTGGACTCAATTGTAATCTACTTCTGCCTTGGTAGACTAAGTAACTACCCGTTGAACAATTGTTACTCTCAGTTAGAGTGATTGTTTAACAACTGATAATCATCACTGTCAATTTCTTAAACTATAAATCTAATAACCGAGAGCTAGGACTTATAATCCCCATATCTCAGCTTCTGTTTCATCTGAAGCTAGTGCTGATTTCTTGATACATTTCTTACATCTTATCCCTATTCTAAAACTCATCGCTATTTCTTACATTAAAGTCTTAAGCTTAACCCTCACAGTTATTCTTCCGATTGAGGATATATTTGATACTTCAAGGTTCATTTGGAACCCTCTTACTTATGCTTCTAACTAAGGAAACATCATATAAGCATAAATTAAGTAATAGGTACCCAATTAACTGCAGTTCTTTCTTTGTTAGTATTCGTGAGGAATCCCTTCCGAACCCACACTTTGGAAAATTTACTCACGAAAGATATTCTCACTATCGGCTTGCCTTTTCTATTCAAATAATGCATCATATTATGATGCTAAGTAAAATATGTGCACATGTGTGATTGTTTTGTTTCAGAGCTGACTCTTTAGTAAAATCTCAATGATCAACCCACGGTTGTGTGCGAACAACTGCACTAGGCTTCCTAGGATTTAATCCATAGTCAATGTGATGAGTCTTTTTTATTATCACAATTATACTCATTTATGAGTTTTGATGGAGAATGTTGCTTAAAAATAAACCTCCAATTATCCTTCCCATAATTAGGATGTCTCCAACTGTATTGATGGCAATTACAAAGCCTCCTATTGTCCATTGAGTAACTAGGATTCCTACAACTATCCTTCCGGTAATTGGAATGTCTAACTGACAGTCTGGCTAACAGTTATGCCAGTTGAGAGTTGACCGAATGTGCAGTTCTTATCAATCTTTTCTTAAACTGTTTCAAAATTTTATCGGGAGCTATTCTTTTATGATTTTTCATGCAAAAAAGATTTTTATCACTCAAGGAATCTATTGAGGTTTTAAAAAAATTATTGTTTTTGTTCAAGGTTTATTTCTTTAAAACAACAGATTCAATCTTAAGATTATCAAAGTCAGTTTTAAGAAGTGAGCTATCCGTTTTATGTTTTTCAAAATCGTTAGTGCAAGACTGGGCTTTATTCAGCTTCTCAACCACCAATCTAAATTGTTCTTTCAAAGATGCAATTTCTAGAGATATAAAACTTCGCTAGTTGCAAACGTATATAAGATCTCTAGAAAGAATTTCTAGGGATATATCCTTTGAGTTAGAGTGACAAATAAGAGTCATTAGATGCATGCTCTAAAGTATGTATAGGAGAATCATTTACATAAATCTTAGATGTGAAAATAAACTGTTGTTGCTCTGATAATACTTGTCATTTAAACACAATTTATTTGTTGACATCAAGAGCTTTTGTGAATTCCCCTCTCAAAACTAGTTTTCTCAGTTCTGGACAACTTCTCATTCTACTTTATAAGTCTTGATACTCTCTTCAGCTTGCTGATAGCCATTTTGCTCTTTCTTTATAAAATATATACACACTTTTGCAAAAATGGATCTGTTCTTTAAGTCACTCAAAAACTGATACCACTACCACATGTTGGTATCAGAAATGAGTTTCAAAATAGTTGGTCTGAAGGACTACCCACTCTGATACCACTTGTTGGTATCAGAAATGAGTTCCATAATAGATGGTATGACTGACCAACTGCGTCCTTTTGGCCACCATGTTGTGCAGCCTAGCCTAGTTCTTTCACCACTGCGCTATTTGTCGGCACACCTCCTGCCGTATGCCATGGAGTCACCATTGAGACACCGCACATGGCTACATGTCATGTGCATGTAAACACTAGATAGGGTTTCACTTTGTGTCACTGCAGGTCTCACCGGACGCCCCCGCTATCTGTCGCAGCTCGTTGAGGTCATCGGGAACTACCACATAAAGATCGTGCGCACAGCCGCGCAAGCCCACACCAGGATGCACCGCATGTCATTGTCATAGTGTCTCTACCATCATGCCTTCAGCCTCTTCACTGTCCACTTGCACCACTTGCTAGTGCCAGTCTCAATTGCGCGTATGCTCGCAAAGGCTGCCGCACCATGTGTGGGGGCGCGGGTGTATTGTCGAGTTCATCGTTGTTCTTGTTCTTTTTACATTTTGCGAATTACAAATTTACATTGTATAAAGTAAAATACAACTATTCTCTTACTTTAGATTCTTTAAATCTAATTACAAATTTTGTTGTTGTCAAGCTATTCGGATCAACATAAAGTTTGTAATCTAGAATGTAGGGAGTGTACGTCAAGGTCACTGCGTACGGGTGAGGTCTTGCGAATCTCCTCTCGCTAGTCTCTGGTTGCCTACTATTGTGTGTAGGAGGTGGTCTTCCAATTTCGGGCGAGGTTGACTTTGCAACGAGAGCTCTATGTGTCTTCTGATGTGGTTCAACAAGCAACGAGAACCATAAGCAAGGACGAAACAAAGTCCTACGACCCAACAAGCAACTCGCCTCAATAACGATGGATATAGTGAAGACGCCACAAACGGATGTGAAAATCCGGTTGATAATTCAAATTTGAATTTCAAGGTAATCCACATAAATTCACGAGTTTTCAGAATTGGAGAAATAACTCACAAAATTATGATTAAACTAAAAACTGAATTAATTGTTCCATAACAAGGTATATATATAGGCAAACTTAAATCCTAATAAGGAAATCAAATCCTAATCTCATAAGGAAATCAAATCCTAATCTGATTAGGAAATCAAATCCTAATCTCAAAAGGAAACTAAATATCTAGAATAAAATAATATTCAAAATTAGTTAAAACTAAACTATAAATTCCAAATTAATTAAAATAAAACCAATGTCATAATTAAATTAATCATCTTGACCCAATTTGATCTTCAATCTAACTTCGATTTCAGCCCATTGGATCTCCATCATTATAAATAGGGATTGTTATTTTTGTTTTCAATTTGAGTTTCTAGTTAATTAAAATTGTAAGTTTATTTCTGAAATTCTGAAAGTTCGTAAATTTCTTTGAATTACCTTGAAGAACTCTCTATCTACTTATTAAACGAACTTACACATTCGTTTTTAGCGTCTTCATTATATCCATTATTATTAGTTCTACTCCTTGGGGCGTATATGAGAGCAATCTGTAATGAGTCATTTGAAGGGTTGTAATTAAGAGTGTTGGATTTCCATCCATCCAAATTATTTCCGCATTGCGTTTCTGAGTTCCTGGACTACGATTTAGAATCCATCAACGAATATCATATCATTTGATACCTTGTTGTTTTCTTGTTTTTTCTCAATATTAATGATTTATTTATTGTTCGAACATATATAATTGTTTCCAACCGGTCCATTATAATACCTCACACACACAAACTAATAATTTTAATTGAGAACACGACTGCTACATGACAATATATTATTTTATTTTAATATAAAATAAAAATAGAATTATTAAACGATGACAAGATAAATAGTTCCTCGCATGAATCATATCTTTTCCACCATTAGCATGGGATGAAATTCTATGTTTTACAATGGTGTTTCAGTGCCTCAATTATTTATCTTAGTAATAATTATTACGCAAATAAATAATATACTCTATTTAATTTTTAAAAACATAATCAAAATTTTATAAGAATACAAATTATGAAAAATATTAAATAAAAATTAATAATTTTAACAATTGAATAGAGAGTATAACATAAAATGTGCAATAGTGAATCTCATGTATATTGGCATACCTCTATCAAATCCTCATAATTGAATTTATTTTTTCAATAGTGTGGTGATCCAATAATTTTTATAAGATAGTCCTCACCTCCCCATTGTCATATTCTGGAAAAGACTCCATGTCTGACAGGCAATAGATGTAGAGCAAAAATAAATTTCCCATCTAATTATAAATTTTTAGATCTATTCGTAAGATTGATATTAGTTTTATTGTATAAATTTTATATAATTTTATTATTATTATTATTATTATTATTATTATAAATTTATATTTACATTCAATTTTATCCAAAGATTCTTGTATCAGTCACTCCTAAGTCCATATATACAACTCAAGTGAGCCCTAATGTTGCTCTAACAATCTTAAAATACACATATGTCCTCAAGCTTGTTGCATTTCATTGGTCCTTTTTTGACTCAACCTACTGAGGTAGTCCCATACCTCTTTTGCACAGTTAAATTATATCACGTCATCCGTCATAGCTTCCGGTAGAGCTAAGAGGATTAGCTCGTGGGTTATGGAATCCAACTGGACACGCTTTTTGTCTTCTTCTATCCTCTCTGCATACGGTTTAGGTATCGTCTTTGGACCTTCTTCGCTTCCTATAGGAGTGTTGACCTTTGTGATCTGGAAGCGTCCTGTTTCCAGCACATCTATCATCTCCTGATGAATGTTCTTCAGTTGGATCATGGATCTCTTCTTTCATACTGTGAATTTCTCCGCATTATATGGAGAAAGCTCTAAGATCATGTTCATCCTGTGACCTACTCGCTAAGACACACAACAAATAGAAACAACCGCAAGAAAAAATAGATCTGGCCATAAGCGACCCAAAACAGCTAGTCTGTAAAGACCAAATGCTCTGATACCACTTATTGGTCCCAAAGTCAGAATTAGTCAAAATGCGCGGAAGTATTTTAGTGGTTAGGTCCTCCAAACTGGTGATTCTGACACCAACTTGGGTTCAGAAATGTAATTGTTTTTTTTGTTATTAGCGAGCAATATATTACTTCAAAATTAAGAAAACAAAGATAGCTCTTTCTAGACGCATAAAGCCTCGTGTTCAGAGATGAACAAGAAAAGTTGATAAAATAAACCTGAAAGCTTTTAGATCTAAAAGTTGATAGCTTTCGATAACGATAGAATTCACATTAGAATGTATTATGCGATTGACTTTCAAACTATTTCTGTAACCTTCCAAGGTGGATTTCAACTTGTATTTATAAGCGCTCCTTGGAAGTTTTGAATTTGTAGCCGTTTGGAGCCATTGTGAGACAAATTAAACGCGTCCAATCGAAGTCTCACTTTTTGGACTCGCAGTGTCTTTTCTGTCATATCAGGTGGACTTGTGTTGCTTCGGTCAGATCGGCTCTTAGCAAGTCCTATGAATGTTTGCTGGTTGATTCCTTGGATGGACAAGCTTTTATGTAACTCGGACTTTAAGATCTCCTTTCTTAAAGTCTAGTATTGTGAAAGTCTTTGTTTGTTCTGGTTTGATTCTTGCTGGTTGGGAAGCGCCTTGCTGGTGACATCTTATTGATAAGCTCGTTGCTGGATATCTACCAGCTAGTGATAACGTGTCAGCCAGCTTTAGTAACAGAGTGTTGACTAGCAACCTAGACAAGCTTCTTTGCTGGTGAAAATTTTGGGCAGCAAACCTCCTTAAAGCTTGTAGTCAGCTTCTATTACAACTCGATAATTCTTATACAAAACATTAGAAGTTTGAGCTAACCTAACTAGACACACTAATCTAGTGGTATGTTTGACTCATCAAAACATTATTTAAGGAAAGAATTTCTAACTACAATTCCTAACAGGATGACCGAAGGGTTTGAAAGAATTGATGGATGCAGCAGAAGGAAGGCAAGAGCTTTGTTCTTGGTTGGGTCTATTGGTAGGACAATATCCTGAGGCTCAAAAGCTTTGATTTTCTCATGGGGAGAGTTATTTCTAGCCATTTCTTGCAACACAAGGATTATAGTTCCAAAGGCCCTATAGTGGGCGCCAAAATATAGAGGTTCGATTTCATATGGATAAGGGCCCAAGAAATCAAAGAGAAAAAATCAGAAACAACACGCAACAATAGAGAAAATATTATAACCGAATTAATAACACATGGCAAAAGAAATAATAACCATTTATTAAGCTAGAAAGAAGGTCAAATATAGATAGACAATATGTCGTACAATTGCGTCGACAATGTTTCAGCTATGCAATTGAGTGTTTATGTGTGTGAGAGTGATTGAATACAAAAATGATGAGGTTCCCCATATTTATAGACCTTAGGGGGCCAAATACAAGTTCAAAAGGCCCTAAAACCCTAGTAGCCGTCGTCCCCATGTTTTTAGGGGTGGTTGCAGCCGTTCCCACGATTTTAGGAGTTGTTGCAACTGCTTCGTGAGTTTCTTATGTCTTTTCTGCAATTGTCAGGTCCTGCCCGTTGATCTAGCTCCTCTTAGCCATCTCCTTGGGAGACCATCTTAGAATGACTTCATTGAGAATGTCTCTCTGGGATGACCTTTTTGGAGTGACCTTCTCTAGAGACTAGCTCTTGTGAGCTGCTGGGTCCTGTTCTTGCTTAAAGCTAACTGGTGGCAAACTTTTTCTGGAGATTAGTTGGAGGTAATCCTCCTTTTATGGCTAGCTGATGCTGGTCTTTATTTATTGGGAAGGTCTTGGGTTAGGCAGGCCTAAACGATTTAGGCGGGTTTTATCCATTAACCCAAGCCCAAACCCAAATAATATACCCTAATTGGGATTAATAAACCCTATTTGGGATGAGTTAACCCATTTGAGTAGGATAAAACCCTAGTTTAGGCCTGCCTAATACAAGTTTTTGCCCTATTTATTTGGGTTTATTCTAGACTTAGGTTTGGACTCTTAACCTTCTTAACATGCTCGGGGTAAATTTTTATAACTAAATTTTAACTTCCGTTGTAAATTCGAGATAAGACCTAGATTATGCATTTTTTCACTTTCAAGTTATTTAAGTGAAAGGTTTTCTTTCCCACGAAGTCATAATTGTAAATCGAGGAAACGAATTTAATTAGTCTACGTTTGTCATTGGGCCTTATTTTAGGGGCTGAAATGAAAAGCGCGACGAGGCCCACCTTGATCGCATAGAAATGTTTCATATAATATATTAACTTTCGGGAAAAGTTTTTACCAAAAAAAATTAATTATAACATGATTTTCTCTAATCAAGATTTAGTTAAAGAAGTATAATAAATTAACACTATTTGGGTGGTAACAATTCTACTTAATAATTGTAAAATAAATTTCTAAAGAATGCGAAGCTAAAAGTTTAAAAAAAATATATCAAATAGAATGGTATTAGCTCGATTGGAATAAAATATGAATTAACTTTAGGATATATGATTTTAGGGAGAAAAATCCTTTTGTGAGAAAGTTGTTTGATTGTATTTATAGCTTGTTTGTGTTTTAGTTGTTGTTTAATTGTGTTTCAGTTTTCTTAAGAAAGAATGAGATGAAAAACCCTAGTATATCTATCTATCTATAAATATATATATATATATATATATATATATATATATATAT
>JAPKLW010000309.1:543005-565485 GCA_026898455.1 Plectranthus barbatus
AATAGTTTTTAGTATGAGAAATAAGAATAAATCTTAGCCTTTGATTTTGTGATTTCAACGCTCATGATCTATTTTACTCCGTATGCAGTTTTCCTCGATTATCTTGCAGTTTTGCAAAATTAAGGTTATTTTTGTAATTTTAGCTTTTTTTTAAAATCTGAAATAGTATCTCATTAGATTTTTTATTCCTTTCTTCGCGCGATTTGATTTCTTCTTCCTTCTTTGTTCGAATTGATTTATATTTCTTTTGTCGATCAGATTTTTTTTCTTTGTTTCTGGATTTCGCATTCGTATTCGGTCTCGACGTTGTTAATTATGCATGAATATAGTTTAAAAAAATTTGTTTTATTCAAATCGACGTTCATTTTTTCTATTATATTGTGCATCTTTAGCGTTAACTTTGTGCATTTTTGTATCTTACATGTTCATTTATTCCTTCTTTGTTCGAATTGATTTATATATCTTTTGTCGATCAGATTTTTTTCTTTGTTTCTGGATTTCGCATTCGTGTTCGGTCCCGACGTTGTTAATTATGCATGAATATAGTTTAAAAAAATTTATTTTATTCAGATCGACGTTCATTTTTTCTATTATATTGTGCATCTTTAGTGTTAACTTTGTGCATTTTTGTATCTTACATGTTCATTTATTCCAAAGTGTGTTAATAAGATGAAGCATTTTAAGGGCATAGTTTTAAGAACTGTTGATGTTGGTATTGAGTTTTATAGAGACTACGCTCGTGTTGTTGCTTTGAAGAAGAAGATGTTTAATTTTTTTAATTCGTATTTATGTAAAAATGAAGTAAATTGGGCTAAAAATGAAGTAAATCGGGCTTAAAATGCAGGTTGTTGTTTGTGTTTGAGTATTTTTACAGTTTTAGCCTTTAAAGACTAAAACTGCACGATATTGGGGCAAAAATGCCGCGTTTTTCAATATTCTGAGAATGAATCCAGTTCGTCGATTTGATGAGATGGACGCGCGATATTTATTCTTATTTCTCATAGTAACTCCTATTCTCACCTGATCACTACCCTATATATATATATATATATATATATATATATAGATGAGGGATCATGTAAAAAAAAATTCCCATGTGAGAAAAAAGAATGAATCATGTCCATCAGATCTAAAAAAATCAATGGTTGATATTTAATCAAGCAACAACAAAAATGCAATCAAGCAACAAAATAATCAAGCAACAACTAAAGCACAATTAAGCAACATTGCAATCAAGCAACGACATGAATACAATCAAGCAATGCCGTGAATGCAATGAGAAAAATTCCCCTATATGGAGCGGATCCAGTGAGAAAAATTCCCCTATAAAAAAGTGAGAAAAATTATTTAATTATATTTACCACATTTCTTGAATACTATGATTTGTTCATCCCCATAACCACTCCCTATATTGGTTCTCGTAAATAGAAGTAAATTTAAGTTGTATCATTTATAAAAATCTAAGATTGAAATTTGCTATATATTTCTCAAATTCATTTTGATCGACTATTAGTCTTACACTATCTTTAAATACTACGATAAATAGAGAATCTTCAAAATAACGACTATTCTAACTTACTAGGTATCGCTTAAAATTAGGGAACCCCACCCTATTTAAATGCATAAAAGATAAAAATCAAAATACTTAAATATCGTCTATCAGGATTTATAGTAATTATGATCGAACCATCACTACTACCATCAAAATATAAATTCGCAACCGCCAAATATTAAAACTCATTACTCGAGATGTATAATAGTAATGGTAAACTCAAATGCCAACTTTTTTGTTGAGATATAATGATATGATTATTAAACATAAATATATCAAACTTTGTGTCGGCAATTTCTTCGAAGTTATTTCGCAATTTGCTGTATATATTAGATAAGTTCACATCATATACCAAAATATTCATCAATGAGAGTACTGTTCATACATCAATGAGAGTACTGTTCATATTTATGAATGGGCCATATTTAATTTCATGAAACTATATAAATACATATATATAACGTGAGGAAAAAATTATCATGTGAGAAAGTGAGAAAATCTTGATTATGTTTACCACGTTGTCGTTGCTTCAAGTATTAATTGCATTCTAGTAACATGGGTAAACATAATCAAACAATATGGTATTTCAAACAACATGATAAATGTTGATGCATGAAAATTTGTGGACTAACCTTTAAGATTGAATACTTGAAAAGAATAGAGAACTGCTGGAAATTTTATTGAGAACGATGAAGAAAAATCCAAACAAATCCCCTTTTACAATGATTTCTCACTATTTATAAGCTGATAAATTTACATAATGGGAAGATCCCTTGGATTACGCCTATTTTCATATAATTGAGTCAATTTCCGTCGGATTTGACTTCTTTAATGTTTCTTCCATGATTCTTGCAAGTTTACCTCTTTGAACTTGTTGACTATCCAACTAGCTTGTGCTCTTTAACCATCCGATCGCTACCCGAGTCCGAGTTTGGGTCGAACTACGACTCTAGATATTTATAAGAAATGTTGTATTATTTCTAGGGCTCAATAATAGCCCCCAGCTTCATTAAAATTGTTTATTTTGATGAAGTTGTATTTGAGTCGGTTGATGTGGTTGACTCATTGTATTTCCAACCGTATCGATTTTGGGAGCTAGTATGAAGGATTCTACTTCTCTTCAACCAACCCCCCAACATGAAAGAGAAAGGCGCGACTACCACCCTTTCTCGTATCAGCTGAAGTACGCTTCTAAGCAAATATTATGCTTTAGAAGTGGGGTTCTGAGCATATTGCATCGAGAATGATCTCAAAAAGAAATTGTAGGTAGTGAGACCCCGAAATGAGCCAATCATTGCCTCGAGGAGGTCAATGACAGAATAATCACCAATCATTGCCTCGAGGAGGTCAATGGGTGGAACAACACCAATCATAGAAATCAAGTTTTGGGTTTGATATTTAAAGATTGCAAAACAAAATTTAAAGGGTTTTAAAATAGAGTTTAAAGATACAGATTCCAGGGTAAACAATCAATCCATCTACATGCACAATTAATCAACTCAGCAATGGTGGGAAATCAGATAAATAGATATAATTCATGTGTCGGGAAATTTTAACTTAGGCTACTATTATGTGACTGTATATGCTTTGTAGTCTTCAAGAACACGGTAATAATCAATCTTTTGAACATCAACAGATTTAATCCCTATACATAATTCTTCTTTTTGAGACAGAAATTGAGAATTCCTTTTCCTATTATCTATTTTTCACCTTCCGGTCCTTCAAAAGATAACTATAAATCAAAAACCAATTTCTCCCGATCCATCACCAATTAAAGATTCAATTAATTAAACGAGGAAATAAAACCATGCAATTTGAGTTGAAATAATTAAGCATGCATCAAGATTAATTGCTCAAAGCCCTAAAACCTGATTTGGTTTCTAGCTAAGAATCATGGATAAAATTAAAGGGAACATATTATTGAATAGCATAAAATAACTTATACAAAATAAAGAAGAACTCTCTAAGTCTTTTCAACTCTAAAAACTCCAATGCTCAATTAAAGATGATCCAAGATGATAAAAACTCAAAAATACTAAGTATTTATAGAGGTAGATGTGTATCTTAAAGGATTTAGGGCTAAAAATATTAAATCTTTCAAATTTGCATCAGTAATGCCTTTTTGGTATCCGCATTGATCGACACAACATATGTCGATTAACATGGAGATCATGTGTCGGTCTTCACTTTGATTTATTTCCCTGTCGACTTCGGCCTTCCACATCAATCGACACGAGCCACGTTGATCGACGTGGAGCTCTTCCTTGAATTTTCTTGATTGTCCTCCATGTTGATTGGCATGATTTGTGTCGGTCGAAACAGACACTTCACTCCTTCAACTCTTTCACATATCCATTTACCCAAAAACATGCAAAATCACATCATGACAAGCATAATATCCTCTAAAATCGACTCATGCAAAAAATAAACTATAAAATAAACATTAAACACATAAAACAATGGAGAAAAACATGGATAAATGAGTACATTTATGAGTTTATCAACTGCCCTATATTGAAGATGAAAGGACAACAAGGTCAAAGACCTAATACTTTAAAATCAGTTGAAGTAAGTTCAGATGAGGTGTGTAATGTGTTGGAGGTTCCTGGTTATAATGGTTAGATTCTTGAGTCAGGATCTTCCGTTTATGTGTCCAAGAATGGATTAGTTTGTTGAGATAAAATTGCAAGATTTGGGTATAGTAATGCTTGGGAATAATCATGTCTCTAAGATAGAGGCATTGGCTCAATAAGAAAACAAAATCACAAGGGTGATTTAAAGCTGTTGATTAAAATAAAGTATACTCAAATTAAAAGGAATCTAATCTCCTTAGGAACCTTGGAAGCTAAAGTGTTTGTGTTTATTGGCAATGAGGGCTCTATTGTGGTATGCAAATGTGATGATAATATATTCAAGGCGAAGAGGCTCAACAACATATACTATCTCTTAACCAAGATAGTTTCTGGCCAAGTTGCTGCTGTCAAGGAAGTGGATTATAAGTTATGGAATTTGAGGACAGGCCATGTGAATAAAAAAGGATTAAATGAATTGAAGAAACAAGGTCTAATTCATTTCAGCACATAACATGATTTAGTTAATTGTGAAGAGTGCATTAGCAAAGAGCAAAAAGCTGTCATTCAAGCTTAGCTTGAAAAGATCCCAACAACCCCTTGAATATGTCCATGCAAATCGATAGGGGCCATCTAGAAAAACTTTAGGTGGTGGAAGATATTTTCTTTCAGTCATAGATGATTGTACCAGGACGGTGTTGGTTCATGTATTGAAGGCAAAAGATCAAGTAGCTCAAAAGTTCAAGGATTGGTGTAGTTTGTTGGAGAATGGTAAAGGGAGTAAAGTCAAATGCTTAAGAATTGATAATGAGATGGAGTTTATGTTTGAGGATTTGATTCTTTATGTCGACTAAAAGGGATAAAAAGACATAAAGCAACTCCATATAATCCACAACAAAATGGAGTTGTGGAGAGAATGAATTGAACCCTATTGGAGACGGTGAGATGCTTGCTTCTTGGATCTTGTTTATCCAAGAGGTTCTAGGGAGAGGCCTTATACACTACCTGCTATCTAATAAACAAGTCACCATCTACTGCATTGTTCCTATTTAAAACCTTTTGGTAGCCTTGCTTATGCACACTCCAGACAAGATAAGCTTGAAGCAAGGGATTTGAGGTATGTTTTCTTGGATATCCTTCTGGTACAAAAGCATACAAGCTATGTTGTATAGAACCAAACGACCAAAATATGATTACCAGCAGGGATGTTACTTTTAATGAGCTGCAGATGCCTTTTCTGGAGAAGAAACATAAGGAGGTTTTTTAGAAGAACAAGGACCTGAAACAAGCAGTGAACCGGCAAAGTTAGAATCTGAGCCATAATTGGTAGAACTAAAGAATGAAGCAAGCTCTACGCATGAACCAGAAACAAGTCAACAAGGTTCTCTCTCAAATTACTGGTTGTCCATAGATAGAGAGAGGAGGGAGATACACCCTTTAAGGAGATTTTCAGAAGCAGATGTAATATTTCTTAGCATGAACATTGCTAAGAAGTTACAAGGTGAATAACCTAAGACCTATGAAGAGACTTGTAAAGACTCAGAAAAGAAATTGTGGTTTAAATCAACTATTGGGTGTAAATGGATATTAAAGAGGAAGCTTGAAAATTTAATTCACCTCAAATAAGATATAAAGCCCGGTTAGTTGCTAAAGATTCACATAAAAAGAGGGAGTAGACTGATAAGCTCATATTTGTACTCACTTATCCATGTTTTTCTCCATTGTTTTAGTATATTAAGATTAGGTTTTTAGTTATTTCTGTGCATGAGTATGTTTTAGAGGATATGATGCTCTCGATGGTGAGTTTTGTAGGCATTAGAGGCTAAAAAGAGGTCAAATGATGAAAACAGCCGTGAAGAACAGAGTTGGTGCTTCGATTGACACACGGAAAGTCGACCAAGTTAGAAGACATGCCAAAAACCTAAAGTATTACCTCTGTGTCGACCGACATGGTGCATGTCGATCGACACAGAGGTCGGATGTCGATCGAAAGGCAAGGCAAGATGGAGGCTCAACATGTGTGTTCCATGTCAATCAACACGCACCGTGTCGATCGATGCAGATGTTGGAAGGGTTGCTCGACATTAAGGAAGTAGTCAAGATTTCAACTTGCATGTGTGTCGATTGACATAAAAACCCGAGAAGGAAAATCTATCCAATTTGGTTGTTTTTGTTATTTTAGCTCAATACCTAGTTTAGATATTTTCACTCCTCTATAAATATTGAACATATTCGGGCACAAAATTTTATCACATTAATCATTATTATTACTGAGAATAGTGTAAACATTGAAGTTTTTCCAAGACATCGAAGGTTCCTCTTCATTTGTGGAGGTATTTCTATGTGTTTAATAATATGTTTGCTTTAATTCAGGTCATGTTTTGTGGCTAGAAACCCTAACAGGTTCTAGGGTTTGTGATAATCTTTTCTGATGCATGTTTAAGTAAATCAACTCAATAACATGGTTTAATTTCTTGAGCTTAATTAATTGAATCTAGATTTAAAGAAAGATCGAGAGATGAATTTGAATCTAGGTTTGTAGTTATCAATTGAAAGACCGAGAGGCGAAAATTGGTAGTAGGAAAAAGAAATTAAATACAATTATTTTCTCTCTCAAAAGGAACGATTAATTTGTAGAAATTAATTAGATAATTATTGAGATTGGCTAATTTGTTTTCTTGAGAGCGAGAGGAGATTGTAACAATTTAGTAATCTAGGGTTTAATTGCCTAACCAAGGAGTTTAGTCCATATGAATCTAAATTAATCCCCATCGCTGAGTTGATGAATTTGCATGTTGATGATTAGATTATCTGCCCTGGGTATGTATCTTTACATATTGTTTTCAAAACCTTTAATTTCTCGCATTGTCATCTTTAAATTACAAAATCAAAACCCTTTTGGTTTAAGAACTATAGCTAATACTTAGGATAGTTTCATCACACAATCCCTGTGGGTTCGACCATCTTAGGGTGAAATTTATAAATATATTTGCCTTTATTTTTGCAGCTGTCAAATTGTCGCTGTTGTCGGGGAGTGTAGATTCTATCTTGATATTAGTTTGTTTTTCAATCTGTTGGATTGAGCTTTTATTTTAATATTAATTTTTGTATTTACTGTGCGTGTGTGTTGTAGGGTTTCTGTGCCTGTTTCAATCGACACAACCCCTGTCGATCGACACAGCCGCAATATTCGTGTCGATCAACATGGCCCATGTCGATCGACTCAGAGGCTAACTGTTGAATCTATTTCCTTTTCTCATGTTGCATGAACACAAGGGCTCAGGGCAAACCACTTGAAGTTTTCGAACTTGAAATCGAGGCCATAGTCCGGAGGAGGATAAACAAAAAAAAAAAACAAAGCACACCCACCAACATGGCTCAACACAATAACCCAAGTGATGAGGAAGACCATACCATGCCACCATTGGAGGATCCCAACACACAACTCATAACTCAACAGAATGCCCATCTCCTAGTCCAAGAAGTCAACCAAATGAAGGACATCATCAAGCAGCCTATGCCGAAAAGAGAAGCAGAAAGGCTCGAGGCTGCAAGGAGAGAAAGAGAAAGGCGCCGCCAAGAGGACTCCGATGACGAGGATCTAAATGTCATGGCGAGGAAGTACAAACCACAGCCCGGTAATGAGGGATTAGTTATTGGTATCACCGCCAATAACTTTGAACTCAAAACTGGCTTGATTCAGATGGTTCAACAGAACCAATATGGTGACCGAGCAGTGGAAGATCCGTACACCCACCTCAGAATGTTTGTAGAGGTGTGTGATACCATCAAGCAGAACAGAGTCAGCCAGGATCTGATCCATCTGTGCTTGTTTCCCTTCACACATTGGGATCCGGCTCGGACGTGGTTTACAGCCTTGGATTGCAGCAACATTCGTACTTGGGCCGATGATCACTAAATTATTTTGACAGTGACTTAGCAAAGCTAATAATATAGCGGCAAATAAAAATTATCGATCCCATAGGGAATGAAATAACGAAAAACCTTAACTACTAAATCATAAGTTCTCAAAAAACTGGTTAGGAAAAATCAAATTTTAGGTTTTGTCTGTTTAAAAAATCGTAATGCTTGCGAATTAAAATTAAACAGGAAATTGAAATACTTTTGATGAATGATTATGAGAAGTACAGATTCTAGGGATATCTACTTATCAAGTATGACATGGATGAATGAATTGATTAATTTCCAATTTAATTCCTCTTCGTAGTGAAACATCGGAAAAAAGTATTATGAGCTTCTTTGTTGGACAATTCATAAAGTAGATTAATTAATTACCTAACTCTGCTCGGTCTCAAGATCAATTAATTAACTCCAATGATCTACAAATTTATTCCTATAATTTATCTCCTTCAGTTACGACAAGAAATCAAATTATATTGTGAAAATCTCTTTCAATTGAAAACCATTACAGTTACGTCTCAAGTAATCAACTAATTAATCCTAAAATGTGGCCAACAAACTCAAGATTATGAATAAACACAGATTTCACAAACTACGAAGGAAAAGGGATGTATACATTGATAATTTGAAACCCTAGAATCTGAGTAGGAAGTCAGTTACACATATTCATAGCAATATTCATCATAGAAAAATAAAACCTGAATTGCATAAAAACTTGGGTCTGAATGTCTTCCCACAAAATTCTGTCTTCAAACATAAACTCTAAAACTCTGGGAAATCTTCTAAATTCTTCAGCTCTAAAATCTCTTAATTGCTATATTGATTTCCACCCTTAAATTCGAATTTTACATGGCTATTTATAATAATGAAAGATGTATCAAACAACATCTAGGATTAGATATGGCTTTGTCTTCAAATCAGGTTCAGATTAGGAAATCCCGCAGTTGCGTCGATCGTGGGAGATCAGCGTCGATCGACGCCTTTGGAACACCCTCGTCGATCGACGCCACCTTGCGTCGATCAATGTGGCTTTGTTTCCGCAGCTTCCGTCAATCTCTCCTTCCTCTTCGTCTACCGATCCTTCCAATTGTCTGCATCGATCGACGTGGACCTGGCATTTCAAGCACTTTTCCGTTTCTTCCCTGTTTTCGACTAAAAACCTGCATGATTCATCAAACACGACATTACGAGCACAAAAGCCAATCCATGCACGAAAAAGACACTAAAAACAATCTGAACATCACTCAATCAGTCAAAGAACAACTAGATAAGTTGGTAAAAATACTAACTTATCAACTCCCCCAAACTTAAACCATTGATCGTCCTCGATCAATTCACATAAAAGAAATCGAATCGACTGTAGATACAAGTGTGCAATGCCTCACAAGCTTCTTTTGCAATCTAAGTATCACTCATTCATATAAATCATGCAATCCAAACAAATTCTCATTGTTAAATTATTGAGGAGGAACCTCACCGGGCAGTGTTTGCACTCATCGCTCAATCAAGTAAAGGGTTTGCAATTCACTCATTCAAAGTTTTAGTTTACCTCACCATAGGTTTGACAAATTTCTCATCTCTCCACTGCTTGTTAGTGTGGCTTTTCAGGGAATCAGAAAGGTCTTAATTTGGTTATAATGTGGCTTACCTAAAAGGTGGGATATTTTTGGCTAAGTGACTCAAAATATTGCAATCAATCCCAAAAACCCAAGCATATTATAACCACATGATTTTTTCTTTTATGCTCAATTTTGTTCCTTCTCTTTTATAATTTTCAGGGTACCTTAATAACTTGTTTCAAACTTTCGTGAACTACAACATATGAATTTTCTCATTTTTCTCTTCTCTTTTCTTTCTTTTTCACCAATGTTCACTTTTTCTTAATTTGCCCACGGGAACCCCTATTTTTGCACACAACCTCATATCACAATCCCACAATTCACACCATCCTATAAATCACAATCCTCTTATTCATCAACCCTTCTAATAAATAAAATAAATTTATTCAAGGCTCAAAGGAGCTACAAGTGGAAATTAAAGGTTAGTGTATGGGAGATGGGCTACGAAAGAACATGCCTAAAATCATTTTCACCCTATTAACACACTTAATGCAACCTCAAGAGAGAAATTCGTCAAATTCTAGGAAGTAAGTCTAATAACCTTGTCACTCATCAAACGAGAAAGTGGCTCAAATTTCATACAGGGTAAAAATTTTTGTTACTCCTCAATAATTATCCAATTTTGAACAGTTATCATGCAAAAATTTATATTTCAAAGATCAACTTATCAAGCAAAACAACTCCTATCATCGGATACTCTATCACACAGATTATCATTCTCAATCAGCAAGTATCACAATTATCAATCAACAATTCTTATTCAAGGAAAGACAGGTCATCATTCTCGACACCAACATAATCACAAATAGTTCTGACTGCCCTATGTTAAAAAACTCTTAAAACAATGCTCAAGACTATTCAATTCAGAACTAGTACCACAAATTAAGAGTTCAAAATACTAATTTGAGTGAAAAGCCTTGCAGAGAGCAATTGTTCACACTGAAGCAAAAGAACAAGGATGGTGATGGTTCAGAAAAACAAAAACGAAAAAAAATTGAAAACAAAAGAAAAAAAATTGAAAATAAAGTAACATAAATCAACATAAATAAAATAAAATAAAACAAACGTTTCCCTTTTCCAATCTTCATCCCGCCAAACTTGTTTCACTGGAAGGAGTGGATAAGTTTGAAAGTTAGATAGGAAAAAGGAAACGGTACCTCATTCCTCCTCCGGGTGATCCAACCATGAGCCGCATGTGGGCGGGTGTGCTCATCAACCAGTTATAACGGAAGTGATAATCTGTGACGCGCGTGAGATCCCTCTGCGGAAGTGGGAACCTGTCCCCATTGGACATCCGCAACGACCATCCTGCCTCCCGGGGTGAAAGCATCAACATTCGAACCAGATGTCCGGTGCCAAGTCCTCGGTTGTCATCCTCGATAGCAGCGATGTCGGTCAAGTCGATCCCCACATGCTCCGCAATCGGGGTAATCAATCCCCCGCTCCAAATGTTGCCCTTGGTGGCCTTGATTTGATGCCTCCAGTGGTCCATGACCAACGCCACAAAGTTGAACTCTTCTCCAGTCAGCATGCAGTAAATGGCGTACAGCTCCCCAACTCTCGCCTTGGCGCTTTCATGTCTGCCAGTGATCGACACCCCCATGCACCTCTGAAGATAGCGGAACGCGGGGTTGTCGATGGAAGAAGCTTTTAAATTGCCCGAGTCAAACTCTCGTAAATCCTCCTTTGCTTCAGCTGCAATCTGGCTCCAGAATCGGGCCATGTCAGAACTCGGGGGAAGAAAACCACCCCCCCTTTTCGGACTCCCCAAATGCCTTCAAGCACATCCCTCGGCATCTCGTAATGTTTATTCAGAAGTTGGAAGAAGATGGTGGTAGGCTTCGACTCCGTTTGAACCTCATAGACATGGAGTGAGGCAAGAAACTCCAGGACAAGCGACGGGTGTGTCGGCCACCGCGCTGTCATCCAAGCACTCCAATCTACTTCCTCGAATAGAGCCTCCACGTCAGCTCGAATCCCCAGCCTATCCATTGTCTCAGGGCATGGGTAAAGTGTCTGCCGGACTATGAACTCGGTGCTTGTGAATTTTCTGTAGCGTTTCTCTGCAGCCCGGTTAGCAAAGGTGGGTCGAAAGTCCATGATGAACTGCAAGGGTAGTATGAAAAATGTCAATACTCATCACTGTACTTCACAAAAATTCCCAAACATTACTACAACAAAAATGTGCAATTATCCACAAAATGCATCTACCCAAGCAAAATTGGTTCGACATTCATGCAATTCATACTCCATCCTAACATATTTCATCCTTAATCGAAAGAATTTCACCTAAAAATAGTAGGATTTGAAAATCACCCCCCAATCGAAATTATCCTCAAACAAGCAAAAGTCATATTCAATGAAATCCAAGCTACAAATCTACCAAAAGCAAGTATATCTACTCAAACAACTACCCATATCGAATAATCATTACGAATAGCAACGAAATCAACAAAAAAGAAAAAATGGAAACTAGGGCTCCAAATTTCAATTTTCACCAAAATCATGCTCAAATCATTCACAACACATGAAATAATCGAAGTGGAAGTGTCTAGGATACATACCCGTGTTTGTAGCGGCGAGTTTTTGGAGAAAATTTTTGAGTTGGGTGTTTGAGAGAGAGAGAAGTCGTGCGTGTGTGTTTGTGAGGGATAAATGAGGGGAAATGGGTTTAAAAACCCGTCTCTATTCGTGCTCAAAAAACCGCGCGTCAATCAATGAGGGCCTCCTGTCGATCGACGTGGACAAAATTCTCTCGTCGATCGACGCTGAAGGACTTCGATCAATGTGGCCGAAAAACACACGTCGATCAATGCTAAATGGCAGCGATCGAAGTGTCCCTGACAGAGCACTAGACTCGAAACAAAAATTCGAAAAATTAACTAAAAATACTAAATTCTAATGACTCGACTAGACTGAATTAAAATAGCAAAAGTAAAGAAGCAGTAAACTGTTGGGTTACCTCCCAACCGGTGCTTGGTTTTATGTCGCTAGCTTGACAATACCTGGACTTCATGGGCGATTCAAGTAGTACTTCTCCACCGCTCAGATTTGGAGTGGGGTCTAGTACGGTTTAAGATTCTGCCCATTCACCTTGAAGCTTTTCCCATCTTGGCCAGCCAACTCGACTACACCATTCAGAAATTGACAGATCACGGTAGGGCTGGCAATTCGTGTGTGTTGGGTCGTTATCGTGTCGTGTCATTATCGTGTTTGAGCTTAAAGGGTTCGTGTTGGGTTCGTGTCTGAGCTTAACGGGTTCGTGTTGTGTTCGTGCTCATCATTATCGTGCGTGTTCGTGTCGTGTTAAAATTTTTTTGTCCCAAGTGTAAAACTGACAATTTTAGTAAGGTTAATTTTTATCGTGTCGGGTCATTTTCGTGTCATGTCATTATCGTGTTTGAGCTTAACGGGTTCGTGTCGTGTTCGTGTTTGAGCTTAACAGGTTTGTGTTGTGTTCGAGCTCGCTTTTATCATGCGTGTTCGTGTTGTGTCATAAATTGCCAGCCTTAGATCACATTGTATGGTCCAGCCCACTTTGATTGCAACTTTCCGGGCATGAAGCGGAGACGGGATTTGAAGAGGAGGACTTTGTCACCTGATTGAAACACATGTGAGCGAATCCCCTTGTCGTGAAACCTCTTTGCTCGTGTTTTGTAGATGACATTGTTCTCGTATGCTTCATCCCTAAAATCTCCCTGCTCGTTCAATGCCATGGCGCGCTCTTCTGCAGCCGTCTTCTAATCCAGATTTAATTCTTTAACTACTCTCCGAGCCTTGTGCTCCATCTCAAAGAGCAGGTGACAGGACTTCCCGAAAATCAGCTGATATGGTGACGTCCCAATGGGCGTTTTGTAGGCGGTGCGGTGTGCCCATAATGCCTCATCAAGTAGTACCGCCCAATCCTTTCTTTGCTTCACCGTCGTCGCCAAGATTTGCTTGATTTCTCGATTGGACAGCTCCGTCAGCCCATTCCCTTGAGGATGATATGGGGTGGTGACTCGGTTCTTGACTCCGTACCTCGCAAGAAGAGAGGCAAGCCATTTGTTGCAGAAATGGGATCCCTTATCGCTCACCAAGGCTCTTGGCGTCCCAAATCTCGTTATGAGCTTTTGCAGGAACTTGATGACGATTTTGGAGTCGTTGGTGACTGTTGGAACAGCTTCGACACATCGTGACACGTAGTCCGCTGCCAGTAGAATATATGAGAACCCTTGGGATGGCAGAAAAGATCCTATGAAGTCGATCCCCCAAACATTAAAGATTTTGACTTCAATAACCGGAGTATGTGGCATCTCATCCCTCCGCGAGATGTTGTCGGTCCTCTGGCAGCAATCACAACTCGAAATCTATCCACAACAGATCTCAAAGATAGATGGCCAGTAGAATCCATTTGCAAGAATTTTGAATGCCGTTCGGTTGGCTGAATGATGACCGCCACTAGGAGATGAATGGCAGGCTTCAAAGATTTGTTGCCACTCGGACTGGGGCACACAACTGCGAATGACGCCATCAGCACATCTACGCCAGAGATAGGGATCCACCCAATAATAAAATCTGATATCATGCAGAAACTTCTTCTTCGCATATGGAGAAGAGTCCGGAGGAAGTACGCCGCTGACTAAGTAGTTGGCGAAATCCGCATACCAGGGCATCTTGGACTCATACGTCTCTTTCAAATCCCTAAGAGCATAGATCTATTCATCGGGGAACGTCTCTCGGATCCTCATCTGCTGATCATCCCCTTCAACTGGTGGCTAGAGTCTTGACAAGTGGTCGGCGATCACATTCTCGCTCCCTTTTCTGTCCTTGATCTCCAAATCAAACTCTTGCAGCAACAATATCCACCGGATCAATCTAGGCTTGGCATCTTGCTTCGCGAACATATATCTAATGGCTGCATGGTCGGTGTAGACAATCGTCTTTGAGCCCATCAGATAAGACCGGAACTTGTCAAAAGCATACACAATCGCCAGCATTTCCTTTTCCGTAGTGGTGTAGTTGCATTGAGCCGGATTCATGCTCTTGCTGGCGTAGTGAATCACATGGAAAATTCTTCCTTTCAGTTGCCCCAAGACTGCCCCAACAGCGTAGTCACTAGCGTCACACATCAATGTGAATGGCTCATCCCAATCTTGCGAGGTCAAGACCGGTGCAGTCACTAGTGCCTCTTTCAGTTTCTCAAAGGCCTTCAAGCATTTGTCATCAAAAATAAAGGAAACATCATTCTCCAGTAGGTTGCACAAGGGCCGAGATACCTTTGAGAAGTCTTTGATGAACCTCCTACAGAATCCAGCGTGGCCTAGAAAACTTCGGACTGCTTTGACACTTGTAGGTGGTGGCATCTTTTCAATGGCTATCACTTTGGCTCGGTCTACTTCTAGTCCTTCAGCTGATACTCGATGTCCCAACACAATTCCCTCTCGCACCATGAAGTGGCATTTCTCCCAATTGAGGCATAGGTTTGTCTCGGTGCATCTCTCAAGTACAGTAGCTAGATTCTACAAACAAATATCAAATGAGCTACCGAAAACTGAGAAATCATCCATAAATACCTCCATGACATCTTCGATCAAGTCGTGGAAGATTGCCATCATGCATCTCTGGAAGGTTACCGGTGCATTGCATAATCCAAAGGGCAACCGTCGGTAGGCGAACACTCCATATAGACAGGTGAATGCAGTCTTGTGCTGGTCTTCTGGCACCACAGCTATATGGTTGTACCCTGAGTAACCATCAAGAAAACAATAAAAAGGTTAAGCGGATAATATATCAAGCATTTGATCAATGAAAGGAAGAGGAAAGTGATCCTTGCACGTGGCATTGTTTAAGGCTTGGTAGTCAATGCAGAATCACCATCCCGTGATCGGTCTTGTCGCAACTTCCTCTCCATCATCATTCTTCACTATCTGCATCCCCCCTTTCTTAGCTACTACTTGCGTAGGGCTCACCCATTTGCTGTCGGAAATCGAATATATCATGCCATGGTCTAGGTGTTTGAGAACCTCCTTCTTTACGACTTCTTGCATGACGGGATTCAGTTGTCGCTGTGCTTGTCTCTTTGGTGTGGCGTCCTCTTCAAGGATGATCTTGTGCATGCAAAGCAAAGGGCTGATCCCCTTGATATCCCCCAAAGTCCATCCGATGGAGGACTTGTATTTCCATATAACTCGTAGTAGTTTATCTAACTCCCCCTGTGTAAGATGGGCAAAAACAATAATAGGGTAATTATCATTAGAACCCAGGAATGCGTACCTCAGATGTGCCGGAAGCGTCTTGAGTTCCAGAATTGGTGGATCAGAGCTGGATGACGGCTTTCCCGGTTCTGCATCGATCGATGAAAGTGTCACGTTGATGTACTCTGCAGCGGCGTCGATCGACGAGCAGGTGGCGTCGATCGATGTGTGTTTCCCTTATCTTTTTCTGGTTTGTTCTGGCAGTAACGGCTAGGCAGTGGTTCTCTTTTGGTTTCTTTTTCCCGAGTTATCTCCTCGAGCACATCCAGCTCCATGACCGGATCTAAGATCTCCTCGCCTGCCTCGTCCAGATTTGTTGACGAGAACAGCGAGTGTCGCAGACAGTTCTCCAGAAAGTCCAGCTCGCTTTTGAGGGAAGCGAAGGGAGAAGACATTACCGGTTTGAAGCAGTTGATCATGTGGCATTCCTCCTGGTAGCTTCCATCGTTGTGCTTCTGCATTGCTTTATAGATCGAGAATGTGACTGACTCTTTGTTCACCCGGAGTGTCAGTTTGCCATCTCGAATGTCAATCAATGCCCCTCCGGTCTTAAAAAATGGTCTTCCAAGGATCAGAGGAATATTCTGATCTTCTTCCATGTCGAGCACCACAAAATTGGCTGGAATGATGAAATCTTTAACCTTCACCAGCACATCTTCCACGATGCCTCTCGGGTAAGACACCGATCGGTCAGCCATCTGAAGTGAGATTGTCGTGGGCTTGATGTTTCTGATCTTCAACCACTTGAAAATTGACAGCGGCATCAGGTTGATTGATGCACCTGAATCGCAGAGAACTTTCCCGAAGGTCTCCCTTCCGATGATGCAAGAGATTGTGAAGAAGCTCGGGTCCTCCCTTTTGATTGGCATCTTCTTCTGAATTATGGCACTACATTCTTCGAACAGGTTGACCGTCTCATGCTCCAAGAAGGGTCTTTTCTGAGAGACCATGTCTTTCAGGAAATTGATATATCCGGGCATCTCTTGTTGGGCTTCGACCAATGGAATGTTGATATGCACTTTCTTCATCATTTCCAAGAAGCGTGCATACCTCTCGTTCATCTATGTCTTGGCTAATCGCTGCGGATATGGCAGAGGAGGTTTCTTCAGTGGCGGAATTGGAGCGGGCATCGATCGCTGTGGATCCACGTCGTTCAACGTGGCCTTCGGTGTTGCGTCGATCGTCGGAGATGCTTCGTCGATCAATGAAGATGCGTTCGTGATGGCTTCTTCGTCCTGCTCGGCTTCTTTCCCTGCCTGCTTTGGCCCTTCATACGACTTTCCCCCTCTCAGAGTTATGGCATTCACTTGGTTCCTCTGATTTTGATTCTTGTGGTTGACCTGAGTGTTGCTCGGGAGTTGTCCCGGCTTGTGTTGAGTTCCGAGAGCATTGGCAATCAGGCTGACCTGGTTTTCTATAATCTGCACATGCTTCTGCACCTGATCAACCTTAGTGTTTACCCCCGAGATTTCCTGCTCCATCTTGGCTACCTTATCAGTGGAGCCTTGCATGAATTTGGCCAGAATCTCCTTGAGATTAGTCTTCTTCTTCTCCACTACTGCCCCATCTTGTACGAAAAATCCCGGTGGTGGTTGCTCCGCGGCCTGAGGGTTCGCGTAGGAAAATCCAGGGTGATTCCACGCGTGATTATAAGTAAAGGGCTGGTTGTGTTGTTGATTGTGTTACTGATATCCTCCTCGGTAGTTATTTTGATAACCACCCCTTTGGATGAAGTTTACCTCGGCACTAACCCCCTCAGGTGGAGCTTCCACTATCTCTACTGCAGCAAGTGTTTTCTCTTGCTTCAGAGCAGCGAACTCTTCCTTTAGCTTTTTCAACTCGGTTGCCAAATCAGGTTGTTCGGCAACTTTCTCCACCACTTTCTCGACCGCTTTTACAGGTCGAGTTCGACTTGAGGACCACCTTTGAGTGTTGTTGGCCATCTTCTGGAAGAATTCCATGGCCTTCTTTCCGCTTTTCGTCATGATGATGTCTCCTAGTGTGGTGTCCACCAATTTGACGGTCTTATCATTGAGTCCCTCATAAAATGCTTCTGCCTGTTCTCCTGGTGGAAAACCATGTCCGGGGCAAGATCTCAGTAGCTCTTTGAACCGCTCCCATGCCTCACTGAAGCTCTCATCGGGTTTTTGAGCAAATCTAATGATTTCCTTCCTTCTCTGCCTGATGACGTTCGGAGGAAAGAAGTTTTCCAAAAATTCATTCCGCAGTTTAGTCCATGAACTAATACTTTCTTTGTCTAGTGCAGTGAACCATGACTGTGCCTTATCCCGCAGAGAGAATGCGAACAGACGCATTCGGATGGCACTCTTGCTGACTCCTCCGATTTTGACAGTATTGCAGAGCATAAGAAACTTATCCAGATGTGCATAGGGATCCTCAATAGCTCTTCCTCCGAATTGATTCTGCTGCACCAATCCGATCTTCAGCTCAAAGTTGTTGGCATTGATGCCAACTCTGAAGTCTGTCTCCCTGAACCGAGGTTTATCGGTTCTGCATAGCCTCCTCTTCTTCCTCATCATCAGATTCCTCTGGTGGATTTGAGTTGTCATCCTCTTCATTATCGGGATTGTCTTCAAACAGTGGGTTACGATGAAGATCCCTTCCATTCAGATTGTTCCTCTCGAGGTCTCTTTCCAGATTTAGCTGTTGGATTTGTGCCCTCATAGCTTGAACTTCTTGGAGAAGCACAACTTGCTCCTCTGCAGTTAGCATTGGTGGAGGTTGTTGAACAATTGGCGGTGGTACGTTATCGTCCATCGCTTGATTACTCGAGCTTTCCTGAGCACGCTTATAACTACGAATCTTTCTGCAAGTGGCTTCAATGTCCGGGTAATAATAAAGCGAGTCCTTTCCTTTAGCTCTCGTACTCATGCACTACCTGTACAACAGAGGTAGTGAGGTAAAAGGAAACAAATTGAAACAGAATGAATTTCAAAAACTAAATTTCTGGAAAAAACAATGGGCGCCGATCGACAACTATTAGCATCGATCGACGTGGAAGTGATAACTGCGTCAATCGACGTGGGTGTCATGTCGATCGACGTGAACAACAAAAGTACAAAAATTCAAATAAAAAGTACGGATATTACAACCTAAATCAGTATTTCGATCACAGAATTAATAGTAAGATTATTTCTATTCAATCCCCGGCAACGACGCCAAAATTTGATCACTAAATTATTTTGACAGTGACTTAGCAAAGCTAATAATATAGCGGCAAATAAAAATTATCAATCCCACAGGGAACGAAATAACGAAAAACCTTAAGTACTAAATCATAAGTTCTCAAAACACTGGTTAGGAAAAATCAAATTTTAGGTTTTCTCTATTTCGAAAATCGTAATGCTTGCGAATTAAAATTAAACAGGAAATTGAAATACTTTTGATGAAAGATTATGAGAAGTACAGATTCTAGGGATATCTACTTATCAAGTATGACATGGATGAATGAATTGATTAATTCCCAATTTAATTCCTCTTCGTAGTGAAACATCAGAAAAAAGTATTATGAACTTCTTTGTTGGACAATTCATAAAGTAGATTAATTAATTACCTATCTCCGCTCGGTCTCAAGATCAATTAATTAACTACAAAGATCTACATATTTATTCCTATAATTTATCTCCTTCAGTTACGACAAGAAATCAAATTATATTGTGAAAATTTCTTTCCATTGAAAACCATTACAGTTACGTCTCAAGTAATCAACTAATTAATCCTAAGATGTGGCCAGCAAACTTAAGATTATGAATAAACACAGATTTCACAAACTACGAAGGGAAAGAGAAAATAATTCAATTAATCAAACATGCATACATTGATAATTCAAAACCCTAGAATCTGAGAAGGAAGTTAGTTACACATATTCATAGCAATATTCATCATAGAAAAATAAAACCTGAATTGCATAAAAACTTGGGTCTGAATGTCTTCCCACAAAATTCTATCTTCAAACATAAACTCTAAAACTCTGGGAAATCTTTCTAAATTCTTCAACTCTAAAATCTTTTAATTGCTATATTGATTTCCACCCTTAAATTCGAATTTTACATGGTTATTTATAATAATGAAAGATGTATCAAACAACATCTAGTATTAGATATGGCTCTATCTTCAAATCAGGTTCAGATTAGGAAATCTCGCAGTCGTGTCGATCGTGGGAGATCAGCGTCGATCGATGCCTTTGGAACACCCTCGTCGATCGATGCCACCTTGCATCAATCGACGTGGCATTGTTTCCACAGCTTCCGTCGATCTCTCCTTGCTCTTCATCGACCGATCCTTCCAATTGTCTGCGTCGATCGACGTGGACCTGGCATTTCGAGCACTTTTCCATTTCTTCCCTGTTTTCGACTAAAAACCTGTGTGATTGATCAAACACGACATTACGAGCACAAAATCCAATCCATTCATGAAAAAGACACTAAAAACAATCTGAACATCACTCAATCAGTCAAAGAACAACTAGATAAGTTGGTAAAAATACTAACTTATCAGCCGATCTCCGAGCAGAATTTCTCGCAGCCTTCTTCCCACCATCAGTTATCATTTAGAAGAAGATGGAGATCCTGCGGTTCCACCAAAAGATGGATTCGTCCTTGTTCGAAGCATGGAGTAGGTGGAACAAACTTTTGAGGAGTTGCACAAGCCATGATGTTGACACTGAGGAGCAGGCCCACATCTTCTACCGAGGGATGAATGAAAGAACCAAAGAGTTTGTTTACAATGCAGTCGGAGGATCTTTGATGAGCAAGTCACCAGAAAAAGCCCTCAAGTTGTTCAAGAAAATGGCCTTGCATACTCAACAATGGGCCAATCCAAGGAGACCGCAAGTCAGAGCTGTGGAGAAGAAGGAAGATGACACCCAAAAGAAGAAGATCGAGAAGCTCTAGGGGGAGATGGATAAACTGACATCTAATGCTTCTTGTGTTTCTGTTGCACAGGATGATCCCGTAGCGGACATGAACTATATGAACCAAGGTGGTTATCAAAACTAATACCGGAAAGGGGATATCAGACCACCCGAGAGCTTGATGAGGTGCTACAAAAATTCATCAAGGATTCCGACTACTGGGTTGGAAATATTGAGCAAGAAGTGGCAGGGGTCAACACTAAGGTGGACAGGCTTAGAAAGCACGTGCAGATCATCAGACTCAAGTCAGTCAGATTGCTACCTCACTTGGTACGCAACACAAGCAAGGGAAGCTGTCGAGCAACACCGTGTTGAACCTAAAGAATTAAAAGGAGTGCAAAGCCATAAAACAGAGGTCCGGAACCAGCTACACAGGTCCGAGCATGCCCAAAAACAAGTTTGGGGGAGAAGAGATGGAGGAGCTCGCAGGATCGCCCTCTGTTTTGATTGACACCCCCGGTGTTGATCGACACAGAGGACAAGAGGATGCAGAGATGTCGGACGATGAATAGAGGACGATCAATATGAGTTTTGCGGGTGTGTCGATCCACATGGAAGAAAGGTCGACATCCCTTTTATCCAGTCGACACAAATGCTTCCCCAGCACAGAAATGCAAGTTCCAAAGCTGCCCAACTACCTCCGATGCCCTTTCCTCAACGCTTTGCCAAGTAGAAGGAGGAATCAAAGTTCTCAAGGTTCGTGGATAACTTGAAGAAGGTGAGTATTAACTTACCTTTGATCGAGGCTTTGAGGGAGATCCCATGCTACATGAAGTATCTCCGAAAGTTGATGAGCGAGAAGAAGCACTTTGTGGAGAACTCAATAGTCCAGCTTCATGAGCAATGCAATGTACTCCTCCAAAAGAAGATTCCAATCAAAATGAGTGATCCAGGATACTTCTCGATTCCAATCGATATCAAGAGGATTAAGTTCGACAAGGTGTTGTGCGACACTGAGCCAGCATCAATGTCCTTTTCCATCTTTTCAGCGCCCAAAATTGGAGAATTAGGGCTGACTACCATCATACTGCAGATGGCGGGCCGATCTGTGTCTCGCCCAAAAGGTATAATTGAAGGTGTTCTCATTCGTGTGGGTTATCTTATTTTTCTTGCAGATTTCGTAATCTTGGACATGAAGGAGAATGGTAGCACACCCCTTATCTTGGGGCGAGAGTTCTTGGATACTAGTGTTGCACTGATTGACTACCGAGGATGAGAGATCACTTTACAAGCCAATGATGAAAGGATCGCATTCAAGCTCGACAAAAGTCGGCAACAATTTGAATGCTACAGGATCACCTCTACTGAATATTTTGAGGATGAAGAGGAAGAAATCGAGGAAGATAAAGAAGACGAAGCCGCTCAAGAATGGGAGTGAGGAAATGAGATGGCAAAATTGTCAATTACTGTAGGGTTTGAGTCTACGATGGACAACACGAGTTGCCATTAATTAAATTCTTGCCAAGGATCGTTCTTAGGATACCAAGAACAAATTTCAATTAATAAACCATGCGATCCTATGCATGCTCCTACAAAATTAATTGCAGAGGATGGATTTAGAGAATACCTGATTTCACCGTTTGATCTACAGATCTAGATCGGAGCCAATAACGATGAAATAGATCTGGATCTGAATCTGAACAATGGCG
>JAPKLW010000309.1:565495-585193 GCA_026898455.1 Plectranthus barbatus
AATCAGCCATAATTGATTAATCTCTTATTTCCTGAGTAATATCACTCACTCCTTTTCACTTATGCCTGAATCAAATAATTCAACCTGCAAGGTTTAGCATAATGAACCTTGTGAGCTCCTCGGGGAATGTCACCATCCTGAAATGGATATGCTTACCTAAACGTCCAGACTAAGCAGGCCACACACAAATTGCCAACACCCAAAATACGGGTATAAGAGTACATGAAAGACTCGCCACCATGGTACATCAAAGTGTGGTCAATCTGTGTGTGCCCCTTATCCTTCAGTTAGGTTTAAGATCATAGGAAGTATGTTAGGGATCTGGCTCATTCATATGTCAATGAGAATGGTACATCCCACTGTTGATCCCATCAGTACATAACCATGTACCAACACATCAAGTAGCTAGGATAAGCCCACTTATGAACCGATGTGCCGCAGCTTAGACTGACAGCCTATCCAGGGAATGTCTCAGCTGTGATACAGTTTATATCTCGCTAGGTGAAACGATTCATATGATCCTCTGTGATCTCCTACACACCATATGGTCATCCCTATAGGCGAGACAATAGGATATTGTGGTTAATTGTATGTTTGTTTCATCAAACAGCGAGCATTGTTGTGGCAACACATATATGAAGACCAGTGTAAAAAACACTTAATCATGTATGCTTTCAGTATATAATCCCAACAATTACACCATCTCATCCCGAGCTCACTACTGACATTCAAGATCGACTAGTCTACATGGTGGATGCTCGACGAAGGCGTTTCCAAACATACCCTCCTTGGACTTGAGAAAAGAGGTACCGTCGTGCTACGACGTTAACTAAAGCACTTGTTGGGAGGTAACCCAACCTTTATATGCTTTATTTCAATTTCTATTGCTGGTTTTATTTTCAATTTCTTCTTTTATTTTGTTTATTTTCAAATTTCTGTGTTTCTTGTTTATTTTTGACAAAAAAAAAACAAAAAACAAAATTTTCAGAGGATCAACCTATGTATCGATTGACCTGCTTGATGTCGATCGACACAGAGGTCAGCACGGAGCTACACTTCGACTCAGAGAGGGAGTCGATATGTCTATTATTCTTGTCTGATTTTCAATTTTTTTCTTACTCTCCGATTTCAAAATAAGTTTGGGGGATGTGGATTAGAATTCGAACCTATCTATCATTTGTATTGCTTTATTTGTTTGGTTTTCTATATTTTGTTTAGATTTTTGCCTAGAAAAAAATATGGATATAGTGTGAGGATAACTTCATGTGAGTTTTGAACTTATTTGAACTGATTGTGAGTTTGAAATCGATTGAGAATGAGTTTGATTTGATTTTGATTGTGGTTGATTGCCTATGAATGTAGGATACCGCGTGATAGGATTGAATTGAAACTTACACTTGCATGATGTTTGAGTGGATTGAAATTGACTAAGGAAGAAATTTTTGAACCCAAGTGAGAATTTGAGCCTTTATTTGTTCATATGAGATTCGCATGTATGTTTTGATTTCTCTAGAACTTGCTTATGTTCTGTTTCGAGACTGCATAGTGTGCATAAGGATAGAAAAGGATTCTAGGCCATTTTTGTTAGCCAAATTATCTCATACACTGCCCCTTGTGATATTTTATTCCTAGAATAGCACCTTTGAGCCTGTTATATTTCTTTCTCGGTCTATGAGTTAAGAAAAAACATTGTAGTTCTATCTTGTCTATGAGAAAGTGCTATAAACAGGTGAATTGTATCTTGTCTATAAGATTTGGGTGAAATAAGGGTAGATTGATTTATATTGTTCATGATTAGCCTTTGAGTCCTTTGTTTTCTGTTCTTGTCCATGAGTTAAGGAAAGCTAGGATTTCTTCTTGTCTATGAGTTGAGGTGAAAAATGATGGGCAATATTTGTAAGAGGATAAGAAATTTTTATTTGGTAATCAAAGAAGGTTGGGCTTTAGAAAAAAAAATGAAAAAAAATAAAGAAAAGAAAAAAAAGAAAAAAGAAAGAAAAGGGAGAAGGAGAGAGCCTTGATTTGTGTTGAAAATCTTAGGAGATGGGTAGATGTTGTTAGAAGATGGTTTAGATTTGTTGAGAGTCAAGAACTCAATGGATTTTTAGCCACTTGGACAAAATTTCCCTACCTTTCACAAAAAGCCTACATTACAACCTAATCAAAGTCCTTTTTTATTCTTGCATTGTGTGCACAATTGCGCAGTGGAGATTCGAGAAATTTTGCAAGCATATGGTAGAAATTTCTTCATACATGTTGTGAGTGCTTTCATTGAAACCCAAACACTTGTGTGAATGAGCGATACACTTCCTTGTGAGTCTTTCGAAGTTGATGGATCTTGTATCTCTTTCAAATTTGTCGTGTGATGTGGATTTTTGATTCTTGAATGTGATGGATCTTATGAGGCACTGCACTTTCAACTGCATGAGATTTATTTTCTTTCTTTTCTTTTGATTGAGGAAAATCAAATATTCAAGTTTGGGGGGTTTGATAAGCTCATATTTGTACTCACTTATCCAAGTTTTTCTCCATTGTTTTAGTATATTTAGATTAAGTTTTTAGTTATTTCTGTGAATGAGTATGTTTTAGAGGATGTGATGCTCTCGATGGTGAGTTTTGTACATATTTGAGGCTAAAAAGAGGTCAAATGATGAAAAGAGCCTTGAAGAACAGAGTTGCTACTTCGATTGACACACGAGAAGTCGACCAAGTTGGAAGACATGCCAAAAACCCGAAGCATTACCTCTGTGTCGACCGACATGGTGCATGTCGATCGACACAGAGATCGGATATTGATCGAAAGGCAAGGCTGGAGGCTCCACATGCGTGTTCCATGTCGATCGACACGTACCATGTCGATCGACGCGGATGTTGGAAGGGTTGCTCAACATGAGGGAAGTATCCCGGATTTCGACTTGCATGTGTGTCGATAGACACACTCTGTGTCGATCGACACAAAAACTCGAGAAGGAAAATCTGCCCAATTTGGTTGTTTTTGTTATTTTAGCTCAATACCTAGTTTAGATATTTTCACTCCTCTATAAATACTGAACATATTAAAACACGAAATTTTATCACTTTAATCATTATTATTACTGAGAATAGTGTAAACATTGGAGTTTTTTCAAGATATCGAAGGTTCTTCTTCATTTGTGGAGGTATTTCTATGTGTTTAATAATATGTTTGCTTTAATTCAAGTCATGTTTTGTGGCTAGAAACCCTAACAAGTTCTAGGGCTTGTGATAATATTTTCGGATGCATGTTTAAGTAAATCAACTCAATAGCATAGTTTAATTTCTTGAGCTTCATTAATCAAATCTAGATTTAAAGAAAGATCGAGAGATGAATTTGAATCTAGGTTTGTAGTTATCAATTGAAAGACCGAGAGGTAAAAATTGGTAGTAGGAAAAAAAATTAAATGCAATTATTTTCTGTCTCAAAAGGAAGGATTAATTGTAGGAATTAATTAGATAATTATTGAGATTGGTAAATTTGTGTTCTTGAGACTGAGAGGAGATAGTCACAATTTAGTAATCTAGGGTTTAATTGCCTAACCAAGGAGTTTAATCCACATGAATCTAAATTAATCCTTATTGATGAGTTGATGAATTTACATGTTGATGATTAGATTATCTGCCCTAGGATCTATATCTTTACATATTGTTTTCGAAACCTTTATTTTCTTGCATTGTCATCTTTAAATTACAAAACCAAAACCCTTTTCAAATCACTCAAACAACTATGGTTTAAGAACTATAACTAGTACTTAGGATAGTTTCATCACACAATCCATGTGGGTTCAACCACCTTAGGGTGAAATTTATAAATATATTTGCCACTATTTTTGGAGCTGTCATAGTCTACATAGTACACAAAAGTCTATTCTCCAGTTGTTAAACACAATCCAATAAGAATCCTATTAGCTCGTGGTACAAATGGATCTTGAGTTGTATCAGCTAGATGTTAAAACATTATTCCTCCATGGTGAGTTGGAGGAGGTGTTATACATGGATCAACCGCCTTGTTTTGCAGAGATTGGAAAGAAAGATCAAGTGTGTTTGGTGCAGAAATCACTGTATGGACTGAAACAAAGTCCAAGACAGTGGAATAGAAGATTTGATGCACACATGACAAAGATTGGTTTCTGCATATCTGAAATTCGATATGTGTGTGTATTTGAAACAAGGTTGTGGCTCAAGCTTGATTTATCTGTTATTATATGTGGATGATATGCTCTTAGTAGGGAAGCATGTGTCTAATATAAACCAAGTCAAGTAAGATTTGGAGCAAGAATTTGATAAAAAAGATCTTGGTGTAGCTTGCAGAATCTTGGGCACGGATATTCAAAGAGAAAGAACTAAAGGGAGGTTGAGGTTACTGCACGACGTCTATCTTCTCAAAGTGTTAGAGGATTTTGGAATGAGACATTACATGTTTCTAGTTTTAACTCTCCGTAAAGATGCAACGTTAAGTGAATCTATGAAACCAAATTTAGAAGAAGGGAAGAAGTACATGAGCTAAATGCACAATGGTAGTCTTGTAGGCAGCTTCTTGTGCATGATGCAATGTACAAGGACTGATATATGTTATGCAATCAACATGATAAGACGGTTCATTTCATGTCCTGGGAGAAGTCATTGTAATCCCTTTGGGCATCCTAGATACTTAAAAGGAACTTCTCATTATGGTGTGTTGTTTGGGAGAAAGGAAGGGCCAATCACAGATGTTTTGGTTGATTTTGTAGACTCAAACTGTAGGATTTGAGTATACAATAGACAACGTGAGTTGTCACTTTAATTAAATTGCCAAGGATCTTTCTTAGGATATCAAAAAGAAATTTTAATCAAATAAATCAGGCGAACCGAAGCATGCTCCTACAAAATTAATTGCAAAAGGATGGATCTACGGAATACCTGAACTCCAGCGACTGATCTACAAATCTAGATCGATGACGGAGAAAATGGAGAAGTAGATCAGGATGTGGAATCGATCCAAGCTATTGTGTTCCAACAGATATGATCTTCTGATCTGTTCCCTTGCTCCTCGGAAATCTGGTGAGGATACGCTACCGAGTTGAATCAGAGATCCGGAGGAATCGATCAATTCCTCCTCACTGATAGCCATCGCCCCTCTATCTCTTTTCTCTCAAAGTTGTGTAAAACTTAATTTGATCTGAAGAGAGGAAAGCTTATATAGTGCTAGGGTTTACAAAACCCTAACCCTAATGGGCTCTGAGGAGATTGTGGGCCAGACCAGGGACCAAATGCAAATAATAAAGTGGGCCCTCTTTATTAATTAATTCCATGTCCAACTCAAAACATAATTAATTGATAAAACATTGTTTTAACCTTCAGCACGATAACAATGCTGACTCACCCCTTTATTACCACGTAATTTGGAACGGGTTGCATTAAACATGAATGATCCACATATTTAAGGTTTCGGACATTCATTAATTAATTTGGCTTATGACAATTAGCCATAACTAATTAATCTCTTATTTCCTGAGTAGTACCACTCACTCTTTTTCACTTATGCCTGAATTAAATAATTCAACCTACAGGGTTTAACATAATGAACCTTGTGAGATCCTCAGGGAATGTCCCCATCCTAAAGCGGATATGATTACCTACATGTCTGGTCTATTAAGCCACACACAAACCGCCACACCCAAGATGCAGGTATAAGAGTACATGAAAAACTCGCCACCCTAGCAAGTCAAAGCGTGGTCAATTTATGTATGCCCCTTAGCCTTCCATTAGGTTTATGATCATAACAAGTATCTAGAGATCTGGCTCATTCATATGTCAATTAGAATGGCCCATCTCACTGTTGATCCCATCAATACATAAAGATGTACCGACACATCAAGTAGCTAGGATAAGCTCACTTATAAACTGATGTGCCGCAGCCTAAACCGACAACCTATCCAGGGATTGCCTCAGCCGTGATACTGTTTATACCTCGCTAGGTCAAACGATTCATATGATCCTCTGTGATCTCCTACACACCATATGATCATCCCTATGAGCGAGATAATAGGATATTATAGTTCATATTGTATGTTTGTTATATCAGATAGCGACTATGTTGATGTAGCACATTTATGAAGACCAGTGCATCAAAGGAACACACTTAATCATAAATGCTTTTAGTATACAATCCTAACAATCTCCCACTTATACTCAAAGCATAATACCATTACTTTATCAAAGTATTAAGTGTGTCTATATGAGACAGCTTATTTACACGTTTATCAACTAGTGATCGATTCTACTTTCAGATTCAGACTATGAGAGTGACCCTCATAAGTCTTCTGAAGCAGAACCGTGTAAATAAATCTGCTAGTCCTTCGTGTCAATCGCTCCCACTTTATACACATCGCCTCTTATCACAATTTCTCGTATGATGTGGTACTACATATTCTATGTGTTTTTCCACCTTGTGATTCTTGGGTTCCCTTGAGTTTGTCATTGCACCAGCATGATCACAGTACCTTGTGATACTATTAGGCAAACTCAGAACACAAACCTCTAGAGGACAATAACAGAGTTATACTGCTTCTTGCGAAGCTAATGAAGCTATTACACACTCAGCCTTCATTCCAGAATTTACAACACACTTCTGTGTTAGATTCTTATAACTCCTCCTCTAAGGCCAACACATTGTTAGAGGTCGACTTCCTTCTTTATGATCCTCCTGGATATCCGATGCCATTCAACCCACAGGGCACATTTATAAACCAATGTGCCTGTCCAGAGTTGAATTGATATTTGTTTACTATGCCTATAGCATTACATATTTTTGACTTCTTTCATTGCCACATAGAAAGACAACAATCCTTTCTTGGCATGGAACGAGTCACCACATAATCAATTTAAACAACTTAAGATACTTGAACATCCTTTTCTTGTGATAACACAAGAATTTAATCCAAAATATATTCCAATATCTGATATGTCCTACTTATAAAACTGTTCGGATAACCATCTCTTTATGCCTGACAATATCTCCACACCATTTCTGAATATGAAAAATATCATCTACATAATGTGCAAGGAAAACCACGCTTCCGCTGACACATAACCGGTACATGAAGCTCTCATTCTCGATATACAATATAAAAAACGTCTGTTTCATGACCTTGAAGCTCCCTTAAGTTCATAGTTGAACTTCCTTGGCTTCTAAACAAAATGTTGCTCATCTTACTACGCATAAACTTATCTGGTTGTTGCATATAGATGTCATCACCTTTTATTAAGGTACCCGTTTGTGAAAACACGGATGATGTCATCTATCTTCCAGATACTTAGGTTCATATGTGCTGTTATGGACAAAAGAATTTGATTGGGTTTAATAGTTGCAACCAGTGAGTGGATCTTGTTATGAACCATACCTTTCTCACAAACCTAGACCTTTTTGAAGTACACTAGGTTACCATTCGAGCATTTTCTTACTTGTATATCAATCAGTTGTCTATAGTTGGAAAGCTATTTGGTAGCACTGATCCTGATATACAACCATAACTGTTTACTGATTCATTTCTGAATCCATGACATGACGTCATTAAACTGCATCGATTGTCTTAACAGTTTCGTTGTGCATTAAGGGATTAGTACAACATTGTTCGTCAACTAAGAATAAGTCCGAAGATTATTTCCCATGAACCAGTACCGTTAAGCCTATGGCAACCTCCCACTGCAACGATGCTCCTTTTATGTTGTCAGTTATTGGTGCATTAATTTGTGGTTTACCACCTGACACGGGCGACCGTGCAATTGGTACCATACCTACCAAGGTATGCTCAATATGCCACAGGGTATTTCCTGATGGATTTGAATTGTCTTCTCCAAATCATTGGAGAACAATCTTTCATTTGGATTCGTGGTTTCATCCGATACAACTTGCTTGTATTTAGGATACATAAAGTAACCATCTTTTTCGTTTACTTGGGATAGCCCACAAAACAGTATTAGCTTAAAACCCTTCTTCCAACCAATCAGTTTCCTGTATTAGCTTAAAAGCCGAACTACCCATCATTGACATTCGACAAAGTCAAGATCCACTAGGGTATTAAGAACCGATTTAGAAGACATTGGTTTAAACACATACATTATTGCTTTTTGGCGCACTTCCCAATACAAAAAAATGGCAAATGTGGTATAGCTAATTAATTTTATAGAACCTTATTTATTTCTTTCTTCTTACACCATCCCCTTTTTCAAAGGATAATAGATGTAGTTAACTGGGATACAATCCCTTTGCTCTGCCAGATACTGTAAAAAAAACATCACTTGAGATACACACCATTATGAAGAGATCATAATGTCTTCATGGTCTTGTTTAACTTTTTCTCTACCTTTAGTCTTAAACGCTCTTGATTAAAGCAAGAGATTAAGACTTGTAGTGAATTAGATAAACATATCCATATCTTAAGTAATTACAGTATCAATGCCTATTTAAGGCAACTAAGGAAGTAGACTCAACACAAAGCAAACACGAAATTTCTTCTAGAAATACAATCGCCTATTAAAAGGCCTGGTTATCATCTTATACCTCTATGTAGTGCTTATAAGTACCACTCTTAGGAATACCTGGATAAGATCCATAATCCAATGAATTACTTAAAAATATGCCATATATCATTGTCGGTTTATGTAAACAAGTACTGAAGAGAAACATCCATTTAAATATAATGGAAAACACTATTATTTATCATGACAAAATAACTCTATCATAAATAATTGATAATCCACAGTAACATAAATGGAAATAAGTTTTATACAAAACATCTCTTCAAAACTCGAACATTGTTTATCATAAACATAAAGTAAAATCTCCATCAGCTGAAGTAGCAACTTCCAGCATCAGTCTTGGAGATGGTAATCCCACCATCTTCAAGTTTTAAGCTTGATCCCCTGCAAAGCGTAACAAACATGATTAGTGACCTCAGTTACCACTACCCACTAAGGAGTAGAAAACCGGTACTAAACATATTTCAACAACCAATGCAAAAAGATGACGTACCTTGTCCCTTAGTTAACAAACTTGGACAATTTACTTTCTAGTGACCTTTCTTGCCACACTTGAAACATTTGTCTTTCTTGCTATCTTTCTTTCCTTTGTTCCTCTCTCATTTACCATTCTTCTTCTTCTTCTTCTTCATATCATTACGACGTGGTTTAGAAGAACTTTTAGCAAGAGATCTGGAAAGACTTGATAATGCAAGATTCCTCCCACTGCTTCCTTCATTCCTCTTTTCTTTGACATCACTCTTCTGACTCGAAAGCAAATCAGAGCGACTCACAGAAAAGACTGAAGAAGCTTCTGCCGATACAAGATCCTTGAGCAGACTATGAACAGTATACTCATTCTTGTTATTCTCAACATAAATTCTGAAGTCATCAAATGACTTCGGTAGCGTGTTGAGTATTAAGTCAATTTTGACATCATTGTCAATTTGACCACCCATTAATGTGTACTCATCGATGAGTTGGATGAGAGATTCCACATGTTCACGCACTGAACAACCCTGACCCATTTTCTGTCTTACAATGCGCTTGATAAGACTAGATCTAGCATGTCCATCGAGCCCGCCACATGCTACGTCAAGACGTCGCATAATATCATGCGCATACCATACATCACTATAACAAGGACGCAGTGAATCCGACATACCACCCAAGATGTATTGTTTGGTCATGCCATTTGACCACATCCACATGTGATACTGTGTACGCTCCTCGTCGGAAGATGCATCGGTCGGCAGACTCGGACAGGGAGTTTGTAGAACAAACAAATATCCAAATGAGTCCAAAAGTTTGACAATGTCACTTTTCCATCCAGGATAATTCGGACCAGTCAAGGAATTGTGTACAATTGAGTTAATGAGCGATGTAATAATAGACATATCTGAAAAGCAAATAAGCGGATTAAAATAAGCACATACTACGAACAATTGAAACAAATATGCATAGAACTTGTAGACAAAACAATGCAATGTGTTTCCTCCAATTGCCCAAGCTAATCTACCGCAAGCTGCTTCAGCAGACGTTTACGGCAAACGCTTAACCAGACCAAAATAGGTCCTTCAATTTATCTCCATGCCAGGTATCTGCCGGCAAAAGAAATTAATATTGGAGATCTTAAGACCAAGTTCACCTATCCGGAGCAGGGACATCATTCATGAGTTATACTCCAGGCAACATCTAAATCAATTAACCACAATCCTAACTCCGGATATTAAAAGGCGATTTGGCATACGTGCTCAACCCATACCGCATGCCCTTTACACCCTTCGTTATCTCATTTAGATTAATCTTAGAGACCAGTGAAAGTTGTCTCAATGCAAGCCGCTTCAGCAGACGTTTGCTTAGAGGCTCCCACTTCTCATCTTAAACTAAATATTTTATTTAGAAACCTCATCGCATTAGAACTTGTAATTTATTTCTAACGCAAGCTGCTTCAGCAGACATTTACGCTTCGAAATGCCTTACTTCTAATGACAGGCTGTATTTGTGGAGGTCTAATGATTTAGTTTGAAAAATAACCAAAATCCAGCTTAGTATTTTTAAATTCTAAAAGTTTCATGCGCATAAATTATTTTATATCTCATAAACTATGTCACATCTAAAATTCCATCATAAGTTAATATGATCCTGGAATTTATAGACACAATTTAAAAACATAAAATAAATCACATAAAGCGTGCTCAATAATTAAAAAATACAACATGCTTAAACAATAAATAAATAAAGCAAGTAAGCATGCTTTCCTATTATTTACTAGTGCTCACATAATAAATCACATCAGTACGAGAATGAATAAATAAATAAACAAATTCTCGTGGCCCCTCATATGCGATTACATGGAAATAAATTAAATTTAACTATTACAGGATTTAATTCTGATACAGATCATCAAACAGTGCCTCCGTTGGACTTGAAATCTGAATCGAATTGGAAAATTAGCATTTGGGCTTCAAATTAGGGTTTCTGACCCAAACAACAGCCAAACCCTAATTTTTCAGAACTACGGGCCGCCTCCGGGCTGACAGGCCCGAGCTACAGCCCAGGCAGCCAAACCCTAAGGTTTGTAGAAACCTTAGCCACCACCCATTAGTAGCCCAGCCGCCGCCGCCTGCGGCCGGCCACCCGACCTAGTCGTTGCCTGCGACGCCAACACCAACAACCGCCATCGCCGATCATGGAGGTGGCAGCCAACGCCGGTAGCAATGCGAAGAAAATCGCGAGAGGAAGCAGCAGTCGTCGCAACATGACTACGCTGCACCTCACCGCCGCGCGGCCTGCTGCGTCCCCTGCCAGCACCACGCCGACCATCGCCGCGCGCAACACCACCGAGCGCGTTGCCTGCTTCCCGCAATGTGTCGCCATCTGTCGTCGGACTCGCGTGGCTTGCCGACGAAGTCCACAGCACAAAACCGAGAGGGAGACATCGCACAGCCGTGTATGCGTGCACGCGACGGGCGAGCCCACGCGTCGCCGCCGGCCTGCACCTCCACCCTGTCGTCTTCCACCCGCTGGACAGGTCCTCCTCGCCGGAAACGACCAGTAGCAGCGAGGGAAACTAGGCGCAGCCCAGCCACAAGAAGGAAACTCTAGGATTTCACCCTGCCACCGCCACCCACCGCTGGACTAAAGTGGATTGGTGCTGAAAAGTTGTCTTGCTCTTCGTTCTTCGCTTCTCCGGATTTCATATTTGAAAAATAAAGAAATACAAAAAATAGATCTAGATCTATTAAATGATTTCCTATCAAAAATCTAACCACGGATTTTCTTGTGGTGAAAAATAGATCCAAAAACGAGAAGGCCACGAGAACAAAAACATCCACGACAATTTAAATCCATCTATGAACATACATATTTATTAATTTCAATTTATCCAGGATAGAGCCTAAGAACTAGAACCTGACTTTGTTACCAATTGTAGGATTTGAGTCTACTATAGACAACATGAGTTGTCACTTTAATTAACTTGCCAAGGATCGTTCTTAGGATATCGAAAATAAATTTTAATCAAATAAATCAGGCGAACCTAAGCATGCTCCTACAAAATTAATTGCAAAGGGATGGATCTACGGAATACCTGAACTCCAGCGACTGATCTACAGATCTAGATCGATGATGGAGATAATGGAAAAGTAGATCTGGATGTGGGATCGATCCAAGCTATAATGTTCCAACAGATCTGATCTTTTGATCTGTTCCCTTGCTCCTCGGAAATCTGGTGAGGATATGCAACCGAGTTGAATCAGAGATCCGGAGAAATCGATCAATTCCTCCTCACTGATAGTCGTCCCCCCTCTCTCTCTTTTCTCTCAAAGTTGTGTAAAACTTAATTTGATCTGAAGAGATAGGGTTTACAAAACCCTAACCCTAATGGGCTCTGAGCAGATTGTGGGCCAGACCAGGGACCAAATGCAAATAATAACGTGGGCCCTCTTTATTAATTAATTCCATGTCCAACCCATAACATAATTAATTGATAAAACATTGTTTTAACCTTCACCACGATAACAATGCTGACTCACCTTTTTATTACCACGTAATTTGGAACGGGTTGCATTAAACTTGAATGATCCACATATTTAAGGTTTCGGACATTCATTAATTAATTTGGCTTATGACAATTAGCCATAATTAATTAATCTCTTATTTCCTGAGTAGTACCACTCACTCTTTTTCACTTATGCCTGAATTAAATAATTCAACCTGCAGGGTTTAGCATAATGAACCTTGTGAGCTCCTTAGGGAATGTCCCCATCCTAAAGCGGATATGATTACCCACATGTCCGGTCTAAGTAAGCCACACACAAACCGCCACACACAAGATGCAGGTATAAGAGTACATGAAAAACTCGCCACCCTAGCAAGTCAAAGTGTGGTCAACTTATGTATGCCCCTTAGCTTTCCATTAGGTTTAAGATCATAACAAGTATCTAGAGATCTGGTTCATTCATATGTCAATTAGAATGACACATCTCACTGTTGATCCCATCATTACATAAAGATGTACCGACACATCAAGTAGTTAGGTAAGCTACTTATAAACTGATGTGCCGCAGCCTAAACTAACAGCCTATCCAGGGACTGTCTCAGCCGTGATACTGTTTATACCTCGCTAGGTCAAACGATTCATATGGTCCTCTGTGATCTCCTACACACCATATGATCATCCCTATGAGCGAGATAATGGGATATTATAGTTCGTATTGTATGCTTGTTATATCAGATAGCGACTATGTTGATGTAGCACATTTATGAAGACCAGTGCAATAAACGAACACACTTAATCATAAATGCTTTTAGTATACAATCCCAACACAAACTTCACAACAAGTGTAGATACAAGGAGATCTAAGAGTACGTAGGTTTGTTTTTAACCTGTATGGTGTTGTTGTCACATGGAAGTCAAAGTTGCAGTGTTGTGGCTTTGTCTACAATTGAGGCACAGTTTATGGCCATCAATGAGGTCATTAAGGAGGCTTTATGGCTAAAGGAAAACATAAGCGGGCTGGGCATAAAACAACAAGAGTTAAGTAGCCTTTGTGACAGCCAAAGTGCTTTGTGTTTAACAAAGCATCCAATTTTTCATGATAGATCAAATCACATTGATGTCAAGTATTATTTCATGAGGGAGATAGTTGACAAAGGAATGATAAGATTGGAGAAAGTGTTAACGCATGACAATGCTGCAGATGTTTTGACAAAAGTTATCCCAACTTCCAAGTTTCAAAATTGATTGAAACTAATTGGGGTTTGATGATCCTTTGATGTCAGCTTTCATGTTCTGTAGTGGAACTGCTTGAGGGGAATAAGTTCATGGTTAATCATACAATCAGGAGGGAGATTTGTGAAGTTTTGGCAACATGATTTGAAATGCATGGTGCATGAATAATTGTATGAGAAATATGGTGTATGGAGAGAGTTGTGCTATGTTAGTGTTGGGGTGAAGCATTTGGTTAAGTTTTTTAAAATCGCACTTTTACTTATAAGAGCGTGAGCACCATTGAGCCGACAAAAAATAGGTCATGTGGCAGGGTGTTATTGGCCGGCGAATTGGTGTGGTGGTTAATCTGTTATTTCAATGTATAAAATGCAATGGGCAGCTCGTCTTTTTCAGTCAACCAATTTCTGCCATTGTTAGGAGAGAGAGAGAGAAGTAGTGTTGTGTCTTCTTCCTGCTTCCACGACTAATAAAACACTTTCAACCCTATGTGGACATAGGTTAAGGCAAACCATGTTAAATTTGTTCGTCTCTTTTTTTTTTTTTTTTTTTCGAAACACACAAACTACAAACAGCTCGTCCAATTTCCGACATTATATGGTATATATCATAACAAAGTAGAGAAATACAACACATATGTATATATACACTTATAATCTTTAGTAAATCATAATAAAGAGAAAAAATATAAAAGATAGCAAAAGATAGATTATATCTATATCTTATTTAATTGTCTCTATCAATAAACATAATCAAGTAACTTTCTCACTTTTTTATGCGATGATTTTTCTCACCGGATCCGCTTCTTTCATATATTTATGCATATATAATAGAGAAGAATATTTGCATTCATGTATAGTGTCGATATCATGAGATACCTAATTATGTACAAACACGAGATGCACATGTATTAAAATGATTGAAAATTAATAGTAATATTAATTAATATTATTATTCCTATGAATTCTCTATTCTTATTACCACACTGAATTAGAATGCCTTCTCCAATTCTCATTTTGACATGTAGAAAAATGGATGACAGGCCCAAAAAAAAAAAGACATGCACACGTGTTCCGTACTGTTTCTGTTTGAATATTGATTCCATGAAATTAATTACTAAAGTGGTGATCGTACGTAACCTCTGTCTCTGTCTCTTGAATTCATGAGCTATGGGCTCACTGCTTGTGATAGAAAAAGTCCCCTTTTTAAGTGTACGTAGTGATCAAGTATTTTACTTATAATTAATTAGTAATGAATTTGAGTACATTTAAAACATTCCATTTTCATTTTGATTTTGTACTGAATTTAAAAATATGTATAACACAATAAATACTAAGGGAGATATAACAAGATTTTTAAAGTGTTAGGATTAGACCAGTGTTGTATAAATCAGTTTAAGCGACTCCAACATAATTTGAAAATCAAAAATGGACTCCATTATGTATGTTCAGATTATTCGGTGCTTGTGGCGACGGATCTCGAATTACTTTTTAAAAAATTCCAATTTATTTTTGTTTAATAATATTTATATATTTGTAACTAACTGATGAGATACCGCGATAATTAATGGATAAGCTAATTTCTTATTTTTAATATTTAAAATATATAAATTCTAATAAATAGATTTTAATTATTTTCATTAGAAAAAAATCTTCAGCATAGGTTGGCGCCTTGCAAGCCTGAAACACCAATTTGATGATTTTTACTTCAACTACACCAATTTTTACGGCATTATATTGCTTATGAGATTGAAACTGAAACAATAACTTCACTGCAAGACTTTCAATAGTAATGATTAATGAAACATTGCTTTCGTTTACATATACATGAGTATAGATATATATCGTGGTCGCCACGGCACATTTATTTTTGCTTTGAGATGTTGGTTTGATCGACTACTATTTCTCCAACGTTGTTCCAATATTGAGTTTGGGCCCTCAACATTAAACCCAAGAATGTGACTTTTCAAGTAGAGATCGAAGATCTGCCTGTTTAACTTCCAAAATTTGAACAATTAGAAGAAATTCCATAACGAGCGAGCATCTCATGCATGCAAGTATGATATGAAAGACTTTTTTAATGAAAAGTCTCGGGTACAACTTTCTTTATTTAATACATACTAGATCTATATGCATCATTGAATCTCTTGTAGAATATTTTGGAGTGATTAAATATTTATGTGGAAGATATGTCTCAATAATCATTTAAGGAGTATGGTTTTTGAGTTGAAAGAGTAAACTTGTGTGTGAGTTAGTCAATTTAATTAGTAAATAATCTTTACTTTGTCAGGATTGATCTTTACCAAATTATATAGAGGGATTGATTATTACATATTAGGATTAATCCTTTATACATAGATAGATGATTCAAACTCTTTAAAATATTTATGTTCATAACTATAGTGAATTTAGCTATAAAAAAAAAAATATTTAAAACTATTGTAAATTGCTAAGCCAAAGCTATTATGAGAGATACTGGAGGGAGATGAGAAGAGATAAAGTTAGTGTTCCCTGTGATCTCTACAACTCTTGATCTTGTTATTCTGTTTTAAAGCTTAAATAATATAATATCATTTTTGTGGGTTCGAAGAGTGGAGGTTGAGTGCAAATTTGAACTACTATAAATTTTTGTGTTTTATTTATTATGTTTATTATATTTGTGCAACTATATTATCCATACATGATGACTAATTAAATCAGCATTTATAATGGGTACTTTAATATGTAAATTGAGTTTAATTTGGTGTCAATTTTTGGCTATTTGATCAGATCATTCCAAATTGAAATATTTTCTTTGGCTATTTGATCATATCGTTACATCATTATTAAATACATGACCTACTTTTAAAGTTGGAGTCAAGCTATCAAAAGCTAGTAGTAGATTCAGTGTTGGGTGCTAAATATATTATTTTAGTTGTGAGAAAACTCGAAATGTGTTATATTCTATGTAGTCAATAAATATCGAGTTTAAAGATCTCGATTTAATTTTGTTTAGTATCAAAGTGAGTTGATAAAAATTCTTTAGAAAAATGTACATTTAAAAAGCGAAAAGACGGTATATACATTGAAAAAGAAAAATAAATAATATTACACCCACTTTCCTTGCCAATTTACATAAATATTGACGGGATTTTAACAAATTTATTTGCACATTTCCTCCCTCACCCACCCACATATATAAAAAATTATGCAGCTGACTGTCTATCAGCCGGTCCAATGAGAATTTATATTTAAAAAATAGAGTCAATGTGTTTATATAATGCATAGAAACATGCATGTTTCATACTCAAGGCCCTAGATACATTAGGGCTTTTAGCTTAAGTTGGACAGTCATGTAAGATTTAGGTAGGTCTTGACGGTTTTTAGCAATGATTTATTAAAAAATTTAAAATTAAAGTACAATATATATATATATATAATGAATTTGGGATATATTATCTAAATATATATATATAAATAAAATATAACTTGTATATAACTAATAATAGAAATATATATCTATATATTAGAATTATAAAAAATTTGGAGGTACTAGTGTACCCCATTACATAAACTAAATCTGTCTCTGGTTTCTAGATTACACCTATACGATTAATATATTTTCGGAAGGTCTTGGGTTAGGCAGGCCTAAACGATTTAGGCGGGTTTTATCCATTAACCCAAGCCCAAACCCATATAATATACCCTATTTGGGATGGGTGAACCCATTTGGGTAGGATAAAACCCGCCTAAACCGTTTAGGCCTGCCTAACGCAAGTTTTTGCCATATATTTTTTATATTTTCATATTATAAATAAAAATTACTAGAGAGAAAAATATTATTGTAGCCAAATTAGTTTAAAATTTTTAATATCCTTAAAAACAACAATATAATATCCATATAGAATAATAAATATTTCTAACATTTGAAAGTTTAAATAATATAAAAATATATATAATATCAAAATAAAATTATAATAATTATAATAATCCTCCTATTGAAATTCTCCTAATACATTTTTAAAATGTGAAGAGTGGAAAATATCTATCTATTATTCTATTTTCTATTTTATTTATAATTTATTTAAGTTTTTACAAGTTTTTATATAATTAACATACAGACCCGACTAGCCCGTACAGAAATTTGTATAACCCTTACAAAAATTAGTATAGACCGCATAATCACTGCGACTAGGTGTCGTATAATTTCAGAAACGTACGATAGAGTTGTACAAAGAGTTTTCAGGACTGTTGCTGGTCGCTAGGCCGTATTTTGTTCATCTTTAATTATTTCAAAGTCCAAAACATATATAAATTAAAAAGATAGTGATGCATTTTGTAATTATTTAAAATGAATTATCATATATATATATATATATATATATATATATATATATATATATGAAAGTTACCATGTAAAAATAAGAACAAATCTCGTTCATCCAAAATCTGAAATCAACAGCTCAGATTAAATTTCCTCCGTGTTTCATTATTATATGTATTAACTTTCATTATTGTAAAATGAGGGGTAATTTTGTACTTAATGAATTCAATTCTTTTTAGAATCTTAATTTAAATCTTGCGATCTTTCTTTCCTTTGCGATTTGCGATCTTCATTCCTTCTGTGATTATATATTTCTTCATTCATTCTCTCTGTGAAATTTGCTCGCCATCGTCTGCGTTCGTTATTGTTTGTGTTCGTTGTCGTTTGTGTTTGTCATCGTCGTCGGCGAGTTATGAATCCTTTGAAATGTAAGAATTGATAAATTTCATCTGTTACGTAATAGAATCAGTTGTTTTCTGTTCCAGATTACGGTGATAGAATTGAAGATTCATTGTATGGGTTAATGATGATTTGTTTCCAGATTTTGAATTAGGTTTCGTAGATTGCTGTTTATGGTTTGGTGTTTTCACTCTTAATTGTTTAATTTGAAGATGTGCATTATATATCGTTATGAATTGCATTATATATTTGTAGTACTTATGTTATATCTGAAAGAGTTACGTACTTTCAAATTTGTTTTGTATTTGCATTATATAATGTTATGGCTTGCATTATTGTTTTGTAATAGTTGCATTATATGTGAGCCAGTTATAATTAGATTATGAAAGTTCTGTTCCGTTATCAGAATTCATTATATAGTGTAAATACATGCATTATATAGTTATGAATCTTGCATTATATATTTGTAGTACTTAGGTTATATTTGAAAGAGTGATTATTAGTGTACGTACTTTCAAAATTTTTTTATATCTGCATTATTTAATGTTATGGCTTGCATTATTGTTTTGTAATAGTTGCATTATATGTGAGTCAATTATAATTAGTTTATGGAGGTTCTGTTCCGTTATGAGAATTCATTATATAGTGTAAATACATGCATTATATAGTTATGAATCTTACATTATATGTTATAAGTTTCAAATTTAATTCATGTTTTTTTCTGTACAGATTCGTTTGTTCCAAAGTGTGATAACACAGCACCAAGCAGATGTAGAAGATAGGTGATGTGGTGTGCCTTGTTGGCAATGTGAGATTGTTGAGATCTTGGAGGCTCACCATCTCTCACAGACTAAACATCCCTTGGCCAAATCCTTCATTGACCCCAACTAGCTCTTTACATCAACTCTGTATAAGATTGAGAGCTAACTATGTTGAGATTGATGATTGATGATAGTTGAGGAGGTTATGTCCCTTGTTTGTTCCACAACGGATTGTATTGCTATTATTGTATTGTTATTTGTCAACCCTCATTCTTGCAACTTGTGATGTTTCTAGAAGAGGTTCAATGAGTGATTGTAAGTTGTTTTAATTCAGATTTAATTATTTATTCGCACGCCACAATTTACGTTGCTTTTGCACATTTATTTTTAATTAATTAAAGAAGAAAAAACACATTGAAATTATATTAACATATTTTTTAAGTTCAACATATAATGATATATAATGATAATATTTGTAGTATATAATGA
>JAPKLW010000309.1:585203-630434 GCA_026898455.1 Plectranthus barbatus
GATAGTCCATAAACTATATAATGCAGGTCTGCTTTGTTTGATGAAACTCACTGCTTTGAATTATTACACATCTTAATAATATTTGTGTATTCGTGTGAAATTAGAGGGATAATATATAATGATAGTATCTTCTCTATATAATGATAGTTTGTGAACTCTATAATGCATGTAAGTTGTATGTGTATTAAGAAGGTTATTCAAGGGCGAATTTTAATTATAGGCGAAAAGACTAAATTGCCCTATAATGCAGGTTTTTGGGGAAAAAATGTCCGCGTTTTTTTATAAAATCTGGATCGTTGATTGAGCGAGATCTACGGCCGAAAATGGTTCTTATTTCTTATGGTAAGAGCAGTTCTCACTGGATCACATCCCTATATATATATATATATATATGTGTGTGTGTGTGTGTGTATGTGTGTGTGTGTGTGGAGTGAATCTGGTGAAAAAAGCATCCCCAAGAAATGAGAAAGTTGTTTGATTATGTTTACTATATTGCTTGATTAAGTTTACCACGATGCTCGAATACCACATTAATATTTAAGTAACGTGGGTATTCAAACAATTAAGGTAGTAACACATAATAAAACAACATAATAAACATAATTACATCTCTATATACACATGTAAAAAAGTAATATTTGTGCGCGCATGAGTAGTATGGTACTTTGATTGACCTGATGAACATTGGATGCTTGTACAAGTTATAATAAATGAAAGAATGCACATGTGTGATCAAGGCATCTTCTCTTTATTTGGTTGATGTCTATATATTCTATAAAAAAGTGAAATGATTCTGACATATCATTTTTTATCAATCCAGATCAACGGACCACGAATCAGGTAAAAATATTAATACATGCATAGTGAGCAGTGATGAAAACTAGAATTATATAGTCTTCAGCTACACGTCATATCCTATCCCACCTATTTGATAAATAGATCAAACTTATACTATTTGAAAAGAATAACTAATTAAACAAACTAATGCCCAAACATTAAAATGTCCCTCTTAAACCAAATGGGCTGGCCCATTTTATAATAATAGATTATATTTTTTTTTATGAAATAATACATTTATCATTAAAAATAAAGAATGAATTTATAATCTACAAAAAAGAAATATATTAAATCAATTGTTTGTTACTAAATAATATAATATATAAATTATTAATCATATTTGCTATTGAAATGTATAATATATTTTTAAATAAAATGTATATCATTAACTCTTAAATAGGATAAAAGTTCGGCATACTTTACTACATAAAAATCTATTGCAGATAATAAATCATATACTCAATATCGTTAAATTAAATTTAGATCTAAGGAGTTAAAAGTAAGATTTAACTGATATGGCTTATTTTTACCCCATCCACGAAACATGATAGACCATAATGAGACAAAAATGGTGAAGTTGATAACCTAATAAATTAAGTTATTGTCACAATAAAGAAAAACAAATACTCCAGCATTTAACCAAAATATCTTACTTCTCCCATCTTTGTTAAGACGTCGATTTCAAAAATCTAAATGAAAAACCTAGCAAAAGATAATCCAACCTAGAATACGGGCGAACCCATGGGCGAATTCAGAATGCTGCTCCAGTAATTGATCTTGCTATCTTCAAACAAAGCGTTGTCAGCTGCTCCGGCGGGTGTGGGTGGCAGATCCGTGAAGCCGTCCAAGAAGCTCGGAATATTCAAGGAATCAGAAACGTAGGTGGAATCTGCGATGTGATCATGCAGCTCTCCCAATCCCATCATGCCCTTGCTCTGTTCATCGTGATAGTTGCTTTTCCCGGCCGTGCTTTCACTATGGTTTCCGACGTAATTCATGCTGTTGCCCGTTGCGAACTTGCTGTCGTTGATCAATCCCACCGCATTCATGCTGTCAGAGAAGTTCAGGATTGATGTCGGCGACTCGAGGTTGCTGGTGGCGGCGAAAACGCCGGAGGGAGTAGAGTTTTTCCGATTCCTAGCCCACGTCCCTTGCCATACTTTAAGTATGTCGAGACAGAGGGGGCGCGCGGGCGGCGGCGGTGGGGTGGGGGTGGGGGTGGGGGTGGTTTTGTTGATGATCTGAGAGGTGTAGGAGAGCTTGGACTCGCGTACGATCCTAGCTTCGGCTTCGAGGCGGGCGCTCTCCCACTGAGCCATGTGGCTCAGGGTAGCAATGTCCTTGGGCTTTCTGCAGCCGAGGGCATGGTTCTTGGGCTTATGAGTGGTGGGATCGATTCCCATTTTGACCAATCTTTTCTTGATATGGGTGTTCCAATAGTTCTTGATCTCGTTGTCGGTCCGTTTAGGCAGGTGGCTTGCTATGGCGGACCACCTACATCCAATAACATGCTTTAATACAGAATGGGAAAGAAACTAGGAGAGCAACGTGTGGAAAAGCTGTGATAATGATATTTTTTTTATGGTGGCAATGGAGAAAACGTTTGGAGGAAATTACTTCTCACATTTATGGTGCTTCCTAAGAGATAAACTATCTAGGGCCTAAACTCTGACAGGTATTTAACATGGAACACTCACAATTCCAAAAGTGAATTAATTGATCATATCATATTCATATGCATCCAAAAAACAAAAATAGAAATAGAAATAGAAATGAAAAAGAAGCACCTGTTTCCGAGCAGAGCGTGGAGCTGAATGATGGTCTGCTCTTCCTGCAGGCTGAACTTCCCCCTCTTGATGTCCGGCCTCAAATAGTTCGTCCACCGAAGTCTGCAGCTTTTCCCGCACCTCTGGAGCCCTATATACATATACATATATATATATATATATAAGCTCATCATCATCATCATCACCTTATAATTCAGACATAGAATGCATTCATCATTCTCACACATAAACACAGATATGTATGTATGTATACCAGCTTTGGGGGGGAGAGCGCGCCAGCTGCCGAGGCCATGTTGTTGGATGAAAGTGAGAAGCTTCTGATCTTCTTCGGGTGTCCATGGGCCTTTCTTCAAGCCTACTTTCTCACAGCATGGGGACCTGCCCATGTTTTGTTTGTTTTTGTGTTTGTAGTTTTTTCTTCTTCTGCTAAGAATGATGTGAGGTGGGTTGTGTGCTGCAACTGCAACCGAGCTATAGTAGAGTTTATATAACCATATCATGCAATTTAATGCTCAGGAACACTATGTCTACAAATTTGGTGTGAACGTTTTTATTACAATTAAATTTTTACTTAGCATAACGGTTTCTTTTCTCTGTCTTTTATTTTATTTTTAACTTTCCATGATCACACACATATATATAAGTATATATATAGAAATGGATGGTTCCGGTGATAAAAATCCTCGTGATAAAATGATAAAGTCGTTTAATTACGTTTACAATGTTGTTTGATTTATGTTTTAATTATTGCTTGATTGCCTTTCAGTTGTTGCTTGATTGCGTTTAAATTGTTGCTTGATTAAATATTAGTCATTGATTTAATTAGATCTAATGGATAAGATTCATTCTTATTTTTAATATATTTATATATTATTATATGATTCCATCTCTATATAGAAATGTGATTATATGTTACTCACCTCCCAAATTGAGTGAGTTATGATCATTTAAAGTTTTATAAAGATTTTAGAGGAGAGAGGAAATGTAATTTTGGGGATGTGGTCCATGTTGCACGTAATTACAAAATCCCGTGCGTGAAAATTACAATTATCCCCAAAAAATGTAGCAAATTTTATTAGATAATGCACCGAAATTTTTAATTTTTAAATTAAATCCAAATCGTCCAAATTCAAATCTAATGGTTGGATTTTGGCCTCATTTAACATAATGGAGATGAGTAACCACATAATGCATCCATATATATATATATATATATCTGTGAAAGCAGTTTTGTATTTATCTTCTTCTTTGATCTGTATTTGATAAAATCCGGATTTCAGATCAAAAGAGGAGAAAATATTGGCATTGAAGATTCTATTTATTAAATCTCTTTTATTCGGGAGATGATGCTTTATCCACTTTAATGCTTTATTAAGCGGTTTATAATTAATTACTAGTCTTGGAGCACCTCTTTCAATTTCTGAGGCATTTTCTACATAAAATGCAGGACAGCTCCAGGGACTTTGACTTGGCCTTATTAGACCTTTTTTAAGAAGACTTTCTATCTCTTCTTTACAATATTTGAGAAGCCTAGCTCCCATAGCAATAGGTCTAGCTTGAGTGGTTATTTTATTTTCTTCAAAATCGTCAACATAAGGCAGACTTAAAGAATGTTGTTTTCTATTCCAAAAAGCATTTGGAACCTCAGCACAAATTTCTGTATTGATAATTTGAAGAATATTATTGATTTTGTTTTGTACCTTATTTGTTTTAAGGGCTTCATTAATTTTACGAAAATTAATTTCTTCTTTTAAAGAACAAATAAAATTAGATTTATTTTTAACAACTTGTTGTAAAATATTAATAGATCGTGTAATAGGGGTAGAAGAAAATGGAAAGAATATTTTTCTTCCTTTAAGAGTAGAATGCAATCCAGTTTATTTTTCTTCCTTTAAGAGTAGAATGCAATCCAGTTTCATCAATTTTATTAATAGGGAAAAGCATTTGAATAAAAGGACTGCCTAAGATAACTGGTGTTGAAATGTTTTTTACCAAAATAAAATTAGTGCTAATGCAGACACCTGAGTTGCAGACTGCAACATCGGAAAGTCTATAATTAACTATAAGGGGTTGCTTATTAGCAGCAGTTATAAACTGAGTTGTTTTCTTATAATATTTTGAATGTATAATTCCTTCGTTGATGCAATTTACATCAGCTCCCGTATCCAGGAGGGCATCAATAGTAATAGTATATTCCTTATTTATTATAAGGGTTATCTTAGTATACCATTTTTGAGACCTAATTTGGTCTATTTTATTGATCCAGATTAGATCTTTAATGTTAATTTGATTAATGTTTTCTTCTTCTAGATGATTATTTTCATCTTCATTTTCATCTTCGGAAGAAGAACTATCATTCTTCCATTTATCAGAATTAGAAATTGAGATAATTTTCTCTTGTATAATTTTTATTTCAGATTTTACCTGATTTATTTTTGCTTGTAATTCAGAAATAGTAGGCTCTCTTTCATGTTGAGATAGTCTATCAATAATTTTATTATAAGAATATAATTCCTTTTCTTGATTAAGTTTTAATGAAAGTTTAGGTTGTTCCTTTGAAGGTGGTTTAACAGTAAAAGAAAGGTAGTGTTCGATTCCCTTTCTTTTTTCTAAAGGATCATTAATTTGATCTATTAGATCAAGAATAAAACTTTCATGTTCAGAAATTACATTAATTTCTAATCCCATGAAATTAACAAGACAATTATCACAATCGCAATCTGATTTACAAGAATCAGATTCACTTTCGTAATTTTCGTCTTCAGAAGATTTAGGGTCTTTTAAAATATTAACGAAGATTTCTTCCTCTTCCTTTTCATTAAGGAGTATATTATACAAAGAATCTTTTATATCATCATCTATGTTAAGATTATTGATTTTCCTTTTAACATAGCACTTGTTTGCCTTGTGGCCAATTTTTCCACATTTCCAGCAAACAGGTTTAACTTCCTCTTTAGGAACGAACTTAACTTTCTTGGTCCTTTTCGGAAATTCTTTTCTTTTCTTTTTAGAGAATTTCTCAGCATAATATTTTTTCTTTTTAAATTTATGTTTCCTTTTAAAATGAGTAGAGGGTTTTTCCTCATGGAGTCCTATTTGCTCGCAGAAGTTTCCAATAATGTTTTTATCTTCATTTCTTTGTAACTCAAGTTGTCTTTTTAACTTGATGTCATTACAAAGTGTCATACCTTCTGCAATAATTTCTGCAGAGATATCACCATAGGATAAAGTTTCCCAAACGATATTACCATTGCTATTTTTAGCTTTAATCCTGTTTAGGACTCTTTCAGCAAATAGAGTTGGAAGTCCTGCAATGAATTTTTCTTTCCAGAAATTCATATGACAGTCATTCCTAGTTAAAACTTTTGACATAAAGACGTCTTTATACCATCTGAAATCAGGTAGCTTACGACATCTAAGATTTAATAATTGTTTGTGGGATCTGTCAAGTTGAAGTGTATTAGCTCCAACAAAATGTGACAAGATTGTATAAATAAGGGTATTTACCGCATCATATTCCTCTTTTAGGGTTATCGGATCACGAATACTGGCATTAAGAATTTTATTCTTAGCTTCTTGGCTGATATAAAAATCCCACCAATCTTGGAGTTGTCCAGTAAAACCTGTAATAATGGCTTGAGCAATTTGCTTGTCATTATTTTCTTTAAGCTTAGCCGCTGAGGAATAAATAAGCATTTGTTTTACCATAGTTTTAATTTGATATTCGGATTTTCCATCAAGGTTCCATTCAGTGATAGAATCTCCACTGAAATTTACCATTTCCTTTTCTTCTTCTATTTGAAGATCGAAAGGAGTCGGACGTTGATAAAATGGTTTAGTAATAGAAATATTTTCTATTTTATTTACATTTAATAATTCTTCCTCACTATCGGAATTTTCCGAATTTTCTTCTTTATTTATCATAGTAATAGTTCTAGAAGAAATTTTAGGACTAGAAGGAGGTTTAGTGCTAGAAGAAGGTTTTTCAATTTCTAAGGGAGTTTTAACACTCATTTTTTGAAGCCTAGTTATTAAGCCTTCAATGAATTCATTATCTTTTTTAGAATCTAAGAGAAATTTTTCTTTTTTCAAATTTGGTGGTGGTTTTATCATGATAGTATCACAACTATTATCTTTAGCTTCTTTTGGCTTAGGCAAAAGCAAATTTTCTATTCTCTCAGTTTGTCTTCCAATAGAATGCAAAGCTAAGTTAGTAAAATTATTTTGTTGAATAATATTATCAAAATCTCCTTTCCCAGATTCAGATTTAATCGGGCTAGCAAAACTTTCCTTTTCTCCTTTTATAATTTGAAGGGTAGAAAAAGGTGGGTGAATTTCAGTAGATTCTTCACCAGTTTCATGAATAAGAATCTTATAATTTTTTTCTAAACCATTTAAAAAATCTTTATTTTTAAAATTTGGGAATTCCTTTTTTCTTTGAGGAAAGTAAAGTTTTTCTATCCAGTCAAAGAAATCTATGGATTTATTAAATTTTCTCCATTCTTCATACCTATTCATGTAAAGAGTTCGTTGATTTTCAGTAAGACAACAAAGAAACCATTTTTTCTTAAATTCATTTTTCTTTTTATCTAAGTATTTTTGGACATTATCTGAGATTTTCTCAGAGTGTAAAGCAAAAACATTGTATCCCATATCAGAAGGAGTTGGGGATCCAGGTTTCCTGGCTGGTTGACTCATCGGAGTCTCAACTCGATATTTTGGATATGAAACTTGTTCTGGGGTTATATTAATTCCGGCAACACTGAAATTTTCATGATCAATATATGGGACAGAGGAGGTGGAACTCCTTGCCTCATCATCCTGTTTGAATTTAAGTTTTCTTTGAGATGAGAATTTTATCTCTACATCTCCATCAATGTATTGAATTATGCTCTCAATTTCACGATTTTCGTGTTTAATTGGAGGAGTAATTTTTGGCAACTTCCATGTTTCTGGAAGAGAAACTTGATCCCATTTTATAGTTTTGGGGATGGTAATATTATTTTTATTAGCATTTGTTAGGAAAAAGGTGGTTTCCCCCTTTTTCGAACAAAGTTGTTTTGTATTGAATCTAGAAACAGTAGTATTCATTGCTTTGTAGTAAATTCTATAAACTAAAGCAATATTTTCAGATTCTTCTTTCATATTGAACCCTTGTGTTTGAATATTAAGAGTAAGAGCATCCAAAATGTTTGGATCAGTAAGAGACAAAGGATAATTTGGACAACAACTGAAATATATCGGTCCATCACAAAGTGTGGACTCGATTATCCCAAGAAGAGAATCTTGCAAATTTAAATGCCTTTGATCTCTTAACATGACAAGGGCTGAAATATTTAACCCTTCTCTAGTTAATGGTTTAATTCCAATTTGGACCATCCCTAGATGTATAAATTTATACTTTTGTCTGTGTAAATTGATCATTTTTTTTTAAAAGAGAGATCGAGAATCTTCACCTCCTTTTAGGGGAATTGTTTCCTCGATTGTTTTAATAATATAATCGCTTTGGAATTCAAAGCTTCCTTTTTTGTATATAATTGATTTGGATGCGTCTGGCAATTTCCAGTTATTTAGATTTTCGTCGAAATTTTCAACACATATAATTTCTTTATTTTTATCTGAACCTTCTTTAGAAGGCTTCTTAATTGAAAAAGAACGAAATAATTTGTTCATCTTGAGTCACGAAGATACTGTCAAGGATTTACTACCTTACCTTGCCTTTAATAGGCCTTACAGGATTTATAGGCTTTACACCTGACTTAGAGCAAAACTCGTGTAGAGCTTCGGACGAGATGAGTAAATATTATTTCTTTTCTTTTTCAAGGGAATATTTTCCTTATAACCTGGCTCTGATACCACTTAGGTATCAGGAACTCAGAGTTGAGTTTTACTCAGATGCAAAAGCGGAAGTAAATGCAATATTATTGCAATAATAATATTTAGCGTATTACGCTGCCAAAATAGAGGCTTGAGAGTAAAAAGCTTTTAAGCTTAGTATAGCTTTCTTTAATTCCTTTTGGTAAAATTCTTTAGAACTTTCAGGATTTTTTGCCTGGTTATTCAGATACTTAATTAAGTTTCTGAGATTAGAGATATTACTCTGTATTCGTTGTTTATAATTTAAAGGTGCTGTGCTAATATATTGTATTGGAGGATTCCAAACTATATATTGCATGGAAGAAGAATACATGATATAAACATAATAAAACACAATTACATTTATAAAAGGAAATCCACACTAATTTACATGGAAAAGGAAATATAACAAACTTACATAATTAGGCTTTTAGCCTTGATACAAGCCGGAGAAGAGAGGAATATTACTGATGGGAGGAATATTCTTAGAGAGTGAGGAGAGAAATCTAGTAGAGAGAGAAAGGGCTTCTCAAATCGAATGCCCTGAATGATCACTCACTTCTTCTATTTATAGGTGGGCACAGTACCCTGCTGACATCATTGCATTCGTCATGAATAGTAAAAAACAGTGGAATTACTGTAGATGAACAGTGAAATTACTATTTGTGGCATCATTGCTTACGTCATGGCGGCTTTGCTGTTGATGTTGTCATTGTCTTCAGATTTCATCTGAGATGAGGGCCAGAGTAAACTGACTGAAATCATCATCATCTGGGTCTTGGGCATCTTGAAAATTATGCTCAGAAGAACCTGGATTGCTTGCTTCATTAGCTTCTTCCATCTCAACATCTTTGGATGATGTTTCTGATTCATTGTTATTGTCGAAGACTTCCTTCCAGAGTGAGGCAATAGCCTGTTTATCCATTGTTTGGAAAAGGCTTTTTAACAGGGTATCACGAGATGGAGTTTCTGCATTTAGATTTCTCATAATCTCAATATTAGGTTTGATGGAGAGAATTCCTCTTTTGCTAAAGGGTTTTCCTTCTGCGAATAAATCCTCTTTTGGCCACCATTTTAAAAGGATTTTCCTTTGGAGAATAAAAGTAGAGAAGCTTTGTTCAGGTTTATCAAATTTTTGATTTTTAATATTATATTCCCATCTGATGATCCACGGAATTCCGTAGTGGTTAGCAAATTGTAATGCTGCAGGGAGACTCTCAATTTCATTAATTTGAAGGAATTTTTTCCAAATGATCTTAATTTTTCTGGGGAATATTATGGGTGATACCCCCAATGAAAAGAAGAACGAAAGGAACCAATTTGGTATAGGCTGATTAACTTCATCAAGAGTGAATTTAATCCACCAAGAATGCTTTCGTGATGTATTTTCCTAAAGAAGGATATTATCCCATGCTTTTATATAATCGTGATAATTGTAATAATTTGGCAAACCCTGAAATTTTTCTAATTGCCTTCCCTGATATAGCGGGATTCCCCAATTTGAGGTTGTAAGGATTTTCTTAATTATTATTTTTGAGTAAGCAATTTCTTTGTTACTTTTGAAAATATGATCGACCTCAATTGAGGCTGTTTCAATTAAAATTGCCTCGAAGTATTCTCGAGTCTTTTTCCCAAAATGTGGGGGGAGTTCTTTATAAAAATATCCCTGTGCAATTTGCACTGGTAACAATCCTTTTAGATCATTTTCAATAGGGAAACAGTTAATGTATCCCGAAACGAGATATGGGTAACGGATTTCGTCTTTACTTCCCTTTTGAAGGAAGATGGCATCTTGATAATATTGTATATCATATGCCAATTCTTCATTTTCAAATTCTTTAATTGGATCAATGTCAACATGGGTGTCATCACTAGTTTTACTAGTTCTAGCCCGTGTTTCAGCTTTTGGCTGTTTAGTCTTTTGCATAATCAGCATTGATTTCTTTTGTGCTGTTGCAGGTCCTTTTGCTTGAGCTCGTTTTTTCACAATCTGATTCCACTTTTCTTGTGGATCCCTGTAAAAATTCACGGGTTAAGAAATCAGGAAGAGAATTATTTTTTCCTGCAATATGCTCAATATCAAATTCAAAACATGCTAAGATAGATTGCTGTCTAGCAAAAATTTGTTTAGATGCTATATTTTTAACATCTTTTAAGAGTATATCCTTAGATGATTTACAATCAACTCTTAGTAAAAAAAATTTGTTAAGGATATCACTTTCAAATTTAGTAATGCATTTAACAATAGCAAGTAATTCTTTTTTAATAGTAGAATAATTTTTCTGAGTATTATTCCATACTCCTGAAGTAAAACGAATTAATTCTTCTTTAGAATTTTGTGGATTCTTTTGTTTAAGAATTCCTCCATATCCTATTTCGGATGCATCAGTTTCGATAATTTTGAAGGCCTCTGGATTAGCCATACAAAGACAAGGGAGTTCTTTAACTCTCAATTTAATTCTTTTAACAGCTTCTGTATGTTTATCTGTCCAAGGTAAAGGATTTTTCTTTAACCGTTGGAAGAGAAGCTTGCAGTCACTTGCAAGATCTTGATAAAAGTCTCCAATGTAATTAAGACAACCAAGAAATCTTTGTAGTTGATTAATATCAAATATTTTATCTGGAAATTTTTCTCCAAATGTTATAACTCTCTCAATCGGAGTTATGATTTTATTTTCAATATAATTTCCCAAGAATTTTATTCTTGTTTGGAATATTTTAACCTTTTTAGGGTTAACAGCAAGACCTGCATGCTTAGTGGTTTTAATAAAAATATTAAGATGTTTAAAATGTTTATCAATATTTTCTGAAAAAACCAAAACATCATCAATATAGACAATGATAAAATCCATATAAGGATTATAGATTTGATTCATAATATTTTGGAATTCCTTAGGAGCGTTTTTTAAACCAAATGGCATATATATATATATATATATATAGGGAGCGGATCCAGTGAGAAAATTCTTAACGTGAGAAAGTGAGAAAGATGCTTGATTGTGTTTATGATGTTGCTTGATTGTATTTAAGTTGTTGCTTGATTATTTTGTTGCTTGATTGTGTTTTAGTCATTGCTTGTTAGCATATCAGCTATTGATTTTTTTATATCTGATGGACATGATTCATTCTTTTTTCTTACAGTGGGATTTTTTTTTTACATGATCCCTTCTCTCTCTCTCTCTCTCTCTATATATATATATATATATATATATACTACATTTTAATCTAAAAATGATTAATTTTATCATCGATTTCCTTCATTTTATTTTAAAATATTAGTTTTTTTAAAAAAAAATGTTATCGTATGAGAATTTTCTTAACATGAGAAAATAAATAATGAACTAATTTTATGATAAAATGAATAAAATTTAAGATAAAAGTAAATATTTTTTAGAAAATTTGATGTTTTAAAATAAATTTAAGAAAATCGAATATAAAATGAAGACAATAGAAGATAAAATGAAAATGAGTATTTTTGGAATGCATTATGTTGATGTTAAATGAAATATTTTAAGGTTAAAATGTAGTATTCTCATATTCTCACGTTAAGACGATTCTCACCTAATCATATGAGAATTGTTCTTAACATAAGAAATAAGAATATCAATTTACCTACATTTTTTTAAATTTACCTACATGGAAGTTATATTATCATGTAATGAAGTAGTTTAATATACGATGATAAAATAACTTCAATGCAGCTAATCATAAATAAATAAAAAAATAATATATCTTCATTTCTCATATTATGGTCATTCTCACCTAATTAATTCCTTATATATTATAAAGAATTTGAGGTTATGAGGTGTTTATTATGTGTATGTGTTGTTTGTTTTGCATTTTCCCTTTCTTTGCTGGTATAGGAGAATACGACGAAAAATGAGTGGTTTTAGCAACATGTTGTCTCTAATATTTTCAGTTAAAATTTGGGGCATGTCAGTGTCGAAGAAAACACAAACTAAAATCATCTATGTTTACATATTAATATATCAATATATAAATATATGTGTGTGGTGTTCGTGATTGGTGAGTTTCATGAACCATATCATTATCGGGTGGGAAACATGGACTTATTTTGGGACCAATAATTGTTTTATAATCCCATCATAATATACATAACAATTTTACGATGACTGTGATGGCCGTGTACTGTATCTATAAATATCTATATTTATATAGAAACTCTTGTAAGTAATACAAAGACAATTTTCAACTAAATGTACTCCCTCCGTCCCAATTAAATAGGCCATCTTCTTTTCGACACGGGAATTAAGACTGTGAGTGTAAGTGGAATTAATATTATATTGTTGAGTGTGAAAAATTATCATTTTTTAAAAGAGGCCAATTTAATTGGGACACCCGATTTCGTAAGAGAGCCTATTCTGCTGGGACGGAGGGAGTACATGTTCTAGTCTAATCATAATTCTCATGTGATAACAATTTCAAAGTTTGATTGAAATGTGATATTCCATATCAGTGATTTTTTTAAATAACATATCGCTTGATAATTGATCTCATGTTCAATAGATATGAGCTAAGATTATCCTTCTTAGTTTTCAGTCTTAACCCAATCATTCAATAAAATTTTAATTTCTCTTTCATTAACTACACAACCTACAATATATTATTATTTACCTCTTACATTAGTGACTGTTGGTTCCGAAATCAGTATATAATATGCAGTAGAAGTAAATTTGATATGCACTTGTTATCTGGAACTGACTAGAATTCAGTTTCAGTTTAGCAAAGGTAAGTTTAAGCACAGTAAGTTAATTAAGTTTCACAGATATACACTTCAATACTTAACCAAGTATTGAAGGTTTAAAAATGACTTTGGAAATTTGAGAATGCAGAAATTTTAAGAAAGCACGTAAATGACTCCGGATATTTTATAGTGGTTCGGACTTAATATCCTACGTTTACTCTTCCGAACTTAATCAGGTATCCACTAAGTATTAGTTTTACAAGCCTCCCTACGATCTATGGACAACCCGTCGTAAACCTCCGTCCTACGGCCTGCTGACGTCACTCGCCTAGGAACTCCTTGCAAGCTGGCACTTCTTCAGGTCGAAGTGAGGATGCACCCCGCAACTTTCTTTTTGGTAAGTTGGATGTTTCCTCGTTCTTCCCAGAGCTATGTTTGGTTGACAGGTGCCCGTAAGAATCAATATCCTAGAGTAGGATATTGAATGTTATGAATATAACTTAGAAAGTTATACTCACCAAGAGATAGCTTCACTCGTGCTTTGAACAACATAGCACAAAATGAATAACTTAAGTTGGGAACTCAAGTCTCGTGAGTAAGTACACGGAAATTCAGAGAATGAGTGGAAGGTTTTATAGAGCTTCAGCATATCTTTTCAATGGACTTCGTAACCTTTTCAGGTTGAAGTGTCGACCTATTTATAGTCTTCAGGGGGAGAATTTGAATTTCCACCCGTTAGAAACATAAATCAAGTCGTTAGGCACATGTTGGAAGTTGTCCAATCATAGCCCATGCTTTTGGTCTGCTCTGTCGCCCGCTTTCTGCTTTTGCAGTGTACTTTCCACCAACTTTGTGTCAGACTAAGTCTCAGTCTGAGGAATCCAAGTATGAGACATCCTTGTACTGACTTTGACATATCATTGAATTGGTTTTATGTCTGACTTCGAGCACTTGTGTTTCACCTGCTTTTGAAGCTCTATATTGACATTCCAAAGTCAGTATAGGTTTTCTTCATACTTGGTGAAACTCAGTTCCAGTTCCAAAACTTAGTTTCCAGAAACTAAGTTTCTGACCTTACTATGTTTTAAGCACAAATACTTGTTCTTTATATCTCGAGCTTTTATCTTCTTGAGGTCTTCTTGCTCGGTCTTCAGCACCTAAGTTTCTATTACAACTAACAATCCTATACAAGGATTACAAATTATGACTCTAGAAACGGAGTACTAAAGTATGTTTTGACATATAAAACATCAAATGAAGGAGTGAACTGAAACTCAGTTCCTAACAATTTCCCCCTTTTTAACATTGTCAAAACTACTTACTAAAGTCGGGAAGAAAAAGGAAACAAGGTGTACTAAGTTTACAAAGACACTACTCAATACACGAGTCCTATTCTGACCTACTCTATTTGATCTTCCCCCTAAATCCAGGATATATTTCTCGATTAAAACAAAATAGAACGAAAAGTAAGTTTTGCTGCTCACACTTGGAAAAGTGATTTCAGCCAGGTTAAAAACTTAGAAGGAAGGGAGAGAGAGAGAGAGAGAGACAGTGAGATTGTCTAGAAGTTAGTTTCCAAGCTTTCATTAATGATTGAGAGATTACAAGTACAATGAAAGAAAGAAAACTGAACTTACAAAACTAAGTACAGGCTACTCAGTACACGAGCAGAATTATGGAGCAGGAGGATCATATGAGGACGGTTTAGCTCTTGACAATTTTGTGACAAGCTCAGCCAGCATATAGAACTGATCCTTCCTCTTCTTCTCTTCAGCTTCCTCCCTTCTTCTCGCTTCTTCTTCCCTCTGCCTCATTTCCTCCTTTTCTTTGTGCCAGTCCTCTTCCCCCTTTCTGACAATCTCAACAAGTGTAGAATCTGTGGATTTGATTAAGGAAAGAGATTCTAAAGTTTCAACCTCTCTGCGATCTTTCTCATCGAGGCGGGCTTTTATCTCCTCAAGCTGACTCTGAAAGAGGACTTGCATGTCTGTCACCGAAGCAACGGGAGTAGGCTCTGCAGTAGTTTGATCTGCGTCTCAGTTTCAACAGCTGCGATGATAGCAGGCACTTTGGTAGTGGAAGTATTTGGCATCTCAGGAATGTGAATGACATGAGAAATCGGCACCAGACCCCACATTATTCTTCGTTCAGCCTCCGCCCTATCGTACTCCTCTTGCTTTCGCTTCTCAGCTTCAGCCGCCTCTTAGATTTTTCTTTTTTTCTCTGCCTCTCTGGCCTCTATCATTCTTCGTACTTTCTTGGCTCTCATCAAATTCGCAGACCTAGCAAGATTGTCCAAGCTTGGGCCAATGATTTGATTCATAAGCTCAGCAGCTCTCTCTGCAGTATGTTGGACAGTCAGTTCATAGGAGATCTCCATGGCCTGCTCCAAGTCAGCTTTCTCTTCTTCGGCATTGGCAAGCTCTACGATCGTTCTTTGGAGCTCAGCTATCATACTCCATAGTTGCTCAGTCAGTTTTTGCATTTTCTTCTTCTTAGCAACTATTATATTCCGATAGTCCTCCGGAGTGAGAGCTGGAGCTGATTCTGTTGCTAACCCAATGAGCATGAGAGAAGAGTCAGCTTGGGTAGAATGTACCCGAGTAAATGGGCGGGCGGAGATAGGAGCTTCCGACACGAATAAGTAGTCAGAGGGGGCAGCCTGTGAGCATCCAAAAATAAATTGTGCTCATCATAAGTTTCGGCTCTGTAAGATCGAATAGCCAACAACCTCATCCAAACTTCCCTCTCATTTATTTGTCTTGTCTTCGCCTGGGCACTCCAGTCGTTTGCCCAAATCTCCGCTGACCTCCAGTAGGTTAGTCCCAACCTAGTCTGCATAATCGGAAGGTCCTCATTGTTGAGCTCGTGCATGGCCAGTCGAACCACCTCCATCGTCTGAATTCCTGCCTTAGCAACCTGCAGGACTGATCGCTGTAAAATTCTACAGACTAATTGCAGATACAGCGGCAAATAAATATATAAAGAACCCTAAGGTTATCGAATCCAGGGGAATTGTGTAATGAAATTACTTCATGTACTAGCCATGATCCTAAAATCTATTATTTGAGTTATCAGAAAACAGGGGTTTTGGGTTTTGAAATTTAAAGAAAACAATACGGGAATCTAAAGAGTTTAAATGCAATAAAAGACACAGATCCTAGGGCGAACTATCAATCAAAATACATATAATTAATTAACTTGCTTTGGTGGGAAATCTTAGTGTATTATAACTTCTTGGTTGGACAATTATAGCATAGATTACTAGTATGTGAATGTATATGCTTTGTCGGCCTCAATAACACAATACTAATCAATGTTTCATAAATCCTTAGATTAAACCCTACAATTATTATCTTCCCCTAGGACAGATTGTTAATTGTATTTGAAATCCTTTTCCTGCTATCAATTTTCTCTTTTCAGTCCTTCATTCAATAACTGTAAACCTAGAATTAATTCTATCTCTCGATATGATTAATTCTAAATCCTAACAATTCAAACAAGAATTCAAAACCAAGCAATCCAATGTTAATTAATTAAACATGCATCACAGATTGATATTCGTTTCCCCAGAACCCGCTAGGGTTTCTAGCCACTCATAGTAGATAAAAAGTAAAAACAAAACATATTGTTAAAGTGCATAAAAATAACTTACAAGAAAATAAAGGTTCGTGCTGGAAAATAAAGGGTGTTGAATGCTTCAAGAGTTGTAAAATATGTTTCAAGATGATAAGAGGTGATAAAAGATGATAAAGGATGAATAAAACTCGAATTTAAGGCTTATTTATATGTGTGGGTATGTATCCTATCAAATCTAGGGCTAAAGATATGATTTGATTCGGATTTAACTCAAATTTCACCAGGTTTTTGTCGACTTCGATCGAGGTGGAGAGGCATCGGTCGATGCGCGTGTTCTGCACCTCGGTCGATGTCGACTCTCGCGTCGATCGAAGTCGATCTGCCCCGTCTGCGCGGTCTCACAATTTTGACTATAACTTTCACTCTCGAACTCCGATTGACCCGATTCTAGTTGCGTTTAACTCAAAGCTCTATCTATTTACATGCGCCAATAGCCCGAATTACTTGTGTGGAGAAACTCTTCACTGTTACTCTTGCAAGTCACTGCTTTCACAATGGTTTTCCAGTGAATTTAAGCCTAAAACCTGTAAAAACACACCATGACAAGCGTAACACCACATAACATAGACTCATGCATGAATTATATGTATAAATGCAAGAAAACTACATTAAATAGTATGAAATAATATAGATAAGTGAGTGAAATAATGAACTTATCAAGGAATCTGTGTCCTCTGCCTGCAAGTCAGGATAGAGCGAATTGATCTCTTCAGTAATTCTCCGCTCTATCCTCTAAGAAATTTCAGCAGACCAGGGGATCAGCTTAGCATCCCCTACCTCAGTCCATCTGATTGGTGGGCACCATCTCTTAATACGCTCAGAAGAGGACTCTGGATGAGGTAGCCCACTCAATGGAACTGTATACTTCTAGGAACTGACTGGGCTTGTAAGCATGGTCCTTGACTCTCTCATCCCAGGGATGAGGCCTCCAGACGCCGTGCATATCCCTTTCGTAGTCAAACTCCTCCATCAGCCATGGATGGTCCTGGTTATCATCTTCATTGGATGAGACCAGGGAGTCATCTGATGAGATCTCCATTGCATTATCACCTCCCCGATCACCTCGAGAGCTCTCAACTTGAGTGGACTCAAGCTGAAGCTGAGTTGGTGCAAACTCAGCTTGGGTGGAGGTTTCTCCTTACGCAACCTCCACGCCCTCCTTCACTTTCTCCTGCTCCGCCAGTTTATCAAGGGTGGTCTCCCGCACTTCCTCAGCTTGTTTTTCTTGCTCCTCCACCACTTCTCGAGCTATCTCGAGCACAATCTCCTCAGCATGCAACACCACATCTTCCTCTCGAGCTTCAGTGGCATGCTGAGTTTCTTCTACATTCTCCTTCTCTGGCACCTCAGACTCCTGCTAAGTGCTCTCACCAGCTTCCTTCTCCACTCCTCCTTCCGTCTATTTTACTGGGTCGGTCGTCTGGTCTACTAGCTCTTCTTCCACCAAAATATCCGCCATGAGTTGCTCAGGCTGCTCGAATTACCTTTTGGGGTGTTGATCAGCGCCCTGAGCTTCCCTACAAAGATCTTCAAATGTCCTTTCCTCAGGAGCATGAGATAAGAGGAAATGTTTATTTCCTAAGGAATCTCGATCTTTGGTTCCTGATAAGTCAGCTTACGCCGGGTAGATGACTTAGTTTGCTCGCCCTGGCACTTGCGACTTTCCTATGCTTTCTCCTTGCATTTTCCTACGGCAGCTTCAGCCTTAGCTTTCTTCCGGGCTTCCTCCCCAGCCCTCATTTTCTTGCTGCCCTTCTCTATGGGTTGTTTCTCCACTTCTCTTTTCTTCCTCTTTAGGGGTCGAACAACTTCAGCTCAGGGCTGTTTCGAAATGTTGATTGTAATACGCCCCTCGTACGAAATAGGTTGTTGTTTAGGTTGTTCCTCAGAGAGCTTTCTCTTTAATGTCCTCCTCTTAAGCTTTGAAGACACCTCTTCAAGATAAGTCAGTTGGGGGAGGTCCTCCATTGCCTTCTGTGGGCTCTCCTCCCTCTGAGCCTCAGTCTCCACTACCTCCTCATCTTCTCCATCTCCTTCCTCTTCTCAATCACCCTCCTGCTCATTTCCACCTTCCTCATCGTCATCATCTCCCTCAAAGAGCTAGGCTCCCCCACAACTGACTTAGTGGGAATAAAATTAGTAGGGATCAACACTTCTCCATCATCCACCACATCTAACACTTGCTCCAGCAAATAACTCACCTTCAATCCAAAGCCCACATTGGTCGCAAACTGACCAGTGCTTTCAATGGAGGTCTTCCTACCCACATAATCAAGTAGCCTCTCAAAAACAAACTCCGCCCAATTTCCATAGACTTCATCATCAATGGCCATAAGTACCGAGTACTTCTTCCGACTCATCTCAGAAAAGGATCCCACCTCACACTGGAGCATTTTGATCGCGATGCCTGCCAAGAACTTGTAGAATGGGTCAAGTTTGTTGGTCTTGTGGTTTATCTTTCATCCAGTGGATATCTCCTCCCTCTTCAACTGAGTCCAGTGCTCTCGCACCCTCTGGTTGTCAGCACCTTGCAAGTATAAGTGAATGCAAGTGACAAGGTTCCAAAGATGGAACACATCCTTGAGCAATGTAGGATTTACTCGAATTGTGGTGCCGACCACAAGTGTATTAAAAGCTTTCTTGTCACTATCTACCACCGCATTGGCATAGAATTGGGCAACCAAGTATGGGTGGAACCTGTTCGGTCGTGCCAGCAGGAAGTAGACTATCTTCTCACCATTAAGTTTCTCCAGCAGTCTGGCATCAGGACATGCCTCCTGTGCATCATTCACATAAAGGATTTTCTCCTTAACTACTTGTGCAGCTCTCCTCTGCTCTGGAGAGAGCTTCTTCGGATCATCCCTAAATAGTTTTAAAACCTGAGAATAGGGGCAATCTATGTATAGTACTTCCTCCGCCTCTAGACCAGATGTCGAGGTTTCTACAACTTGCTTCTTCGATGGCGTCTGAGTTGGCTTCTTTGGCATGATTGATGGTGATGATTAGCAATAAATGTTGGAGAATAATTGTCGTTTTGCTTTGAATGCTTGAAAGTTTGAAGATGGATGAAAATGATAAAAGATCAAAATTATAACCGTCGGTTTTAGCTTTGCTATAAATAGGATTCGATAATAAAGATCGAATGGTTATGGATAAGTCAATAGATACAAGATCGACGGCCGGGGAGACGCGTCGCTTGGGCCGGATTGACTGAACTGACGTGGGGGAGCGGGGTCTCCACGTGGCAAGCTTGGATTGATCGTTGCCTATTGTGCATTTAATGCGTCATATAGGATTAACAACTTTTTGAAATTTGAAATCCCCCGCCTTTATATCAAAACTTGCTTAAAGTAAGTTTCGAAACTGAGAGTTGGAACTCAGTTTAATTCTGCAACCATCCTTCAAAATATTCTGGGTATGAAAACCAAAACTTGGTTTTTGAAAAGTCAGTATGGTCCATCAGAAATTTTGCAAAATCGGCTAAGAGTAGATCCACCATACTGAGTAAATCCTCTGTACTGAAACTTAGTCTCCAAAAGTCAGTTTCCTAGTTTCTCCACCATCATAGAAATTCTTCAAAATTGGCTAAATAAAGATCCGCCATACTGAGAAATAGACCATAACTGAAAACTGAGAGTCTGAACTTAATTTTAATCTACTTTCGTCGTCTTCAATCGATGATTTCTCCAATCTTCATATATGTTCGAACGATTTGGTGACACCACTTGAATTAATTTGAATAAGGCAACTTCCATACATGCAAGACTGAGAGCTGGGACTCATCTTTAGTCAACATCATTTCTAAGTTTCTTTAAACAATAAGAAATATGAAGTCCAAAAAGCTGAGAGCTATGACTCAGCTTTATTCCAACTACTCCTCTTCGATTGAGATCTCATCAAACTCTAATAAGCCAAGCTTGATGCAAATCTCCTTGAATCTTGTTTCTACAAGTAGTTTGGTGAAGATATCTGTCAATTGATATTTAGTACGAATGTACTCGACAGACACATCTTTCTTCTCGACATGATCTCTGATAAAGTGATGCCTGATGTCGATGTGTTTGGTCCTTAATTGATGGACTGGGTTCTTCGTGATGCACATGGCACTACTATTGTCACAATAAATAGGAACGCACCCAGTCTCAACCTCATAATCTAGCAAAGGATTATCTTGAGACCTCACACATACTCCAACTGAGAAGGATATATCCGGCCTACTTGCGGTCAGATACAATAAGGATCCAATAATGCCTCTGTAACTAGTTGGATTGAATTGCTTCACCTTCTTCATCAAGATTGATCTGAGCACTGGGGCTCATTGGAATCCTCAAGGGCTTGGTCTTCTCGAGGCAAAACTTATTGATCAAGTCATTGGTGTATTTCTTCTGGTTGATGAAGATTCCTCCTTCGGATTGGATGACTTGAAGACCGAGAAAATAGGTAAGCTTACCCATCATGCTCATTTAAAAATTGCTTTGCATAAGTTGGGCAAACTTCAAGTTTTTACATCCAAAAAATGATGTCATCGACAAAAATCTGAACCAATAGGATGTTAGCTCCATCCTTGATTTTGAATAATGTTGTGTTGATCTTCCATTTCTTGTAACCATTCTTGAGAAACTGAGACAAAGTCTCATACCAAGCTCGGGGCGCTTGCTTCAACCCATAAAGAGCTTTTCTCAACTTGTAAACTTGATTTCCTTCTTCGAAGCTTGGGGGTTGTTCAACATAGACTTCTTCCTTGAGCTCCCTATTCGAGAATGCACTCTTCACATCCATCTGAAACACAGTGAAGTTTTAGTGCGCTGCATAAGCTAAGAATAGTCATATGGCTTTGAGTCTGGCTATTAGAGCAAAGGTTTCATCAAATCGACCCCTTCACGCTGAGCATATCCCTTTGCTACGAGCCTTGTTTTGTTCCTCACAATGTTTCCAGTTTCATCTCTCTTGTTCTTGAAAACCCACTTTTTACCAATAACTGATTGATGGGTTGGTCTATACATCAAGTACCATACTTCATTCTTCTTGAACTCAGCAAGCTACTCTTGCATGGCATTTATCCAGTAAGTGGACTTCAAGACGTCTCCTATCTTCATAAGTTCTGGGTTTTGAGAGATAAAGCAAGTAAGTAGAGCACTTCCTTGCCTCATGTGAATTGGGTTGGCCACATTGTCCAGTACGGCGTCTTCAGGATGGTCTCTCAACCATTTAGGTCTTTGGAGCTGAGTTACTTCAACAGGTTGAATGAATGCTACAGGAAAGTCAGTTCCATCAGTTCCTGATACTGTAACTGAGGTCAAAGTTGACTCCATCATGGCTAGATATTCTATTCAAACTTGGTCCTGGATTTGGAACTTCTTCTCCAGTGGTGACTTCCATAATCTCCAGCCTTGGTTCTTTTGGATCCACCTCTTCGAGTTGGGTATCTTTAGGATGATAATCTTCATCTCCAGGAAGGTCAACTTTGGCACCTAAGATAATTTTAGCTTGAGCTTCTGACTCAGTTTCAGCTTGGGCTCCTGAAGTTCCCCCTAAGTTTTTACCTGCATTAAGAGTTAGTGAATCTATAGCCTCAGCAAGGACAATTGCATCACCGGTTTGTTCCTCTGGAGTACTTGAATGTTTGTTCATAGATCTAGATTGAGAAATTGTATTAGTATTTTCTTTTTTCAGAACTAAGTTTCTCACAAGAATCTTTGTTCTAACGATCATCAAGTTCCAAGTCCTTCAAGGTCCTGCGCACTAATATAGACTCATAAAAAACAGCACAACATGTTACTACCACAAGTCTCGTAGTCATGTTGAGTACCCTATATCCCTTATATGAAGGGTGTATGTAGATGATATGCTAATAGCAAGTCGAGATAAGTAAGAGATAGCCGAACTAAAGAATGCTCTAAGTTAGGAGTTCCAGCTGAAAGATCTTAGTTGTGCTCGAAGGATCCTAGGGACGGAGATAGTTCGAGACAGGGCTCAAAGAAGACTCACATTATCTCAAGAGGGATACTTGATGAAAGTTCTTGAGAAGCATTGAATGAAGGATGTAAAGCTTTTGTTCACTCCACTAGCAGCTCATTTCAAGCTGAGTGATGCTGGGAAACTCGACGAGGAGGAACGGGAGTTTATGAGAGGTGTTTCTTACGTGAGCATTGTGGGTTCGTTGATGTCCGCCATGATTTTTACGAGACTGGATCTTGCTTATGCTCTCAACATGGTTAGCAGGTCCATGGCTAAACCTAGGAAAGAGCATTGGATGGCTCTAAAATGGGTCCTCAGGTATGTTCGAGGGACTATTGGAAAGAGTTTAGTCTTTGAGGATGATGGTTCGAGCCCGAGGCTCCCAGTCGAAAGGTTTGTAGACTCGAATTATGAAGGATGTATAGATACGAGGAAGTCATTGACAGGGTTTTTGTTCACATCATATAGAACTGCGATTAGATCGAGAGCAAGTATGTAGAGTGTAGTTGTCTTATCTTCGACGGAGGCAGAGTACATTGCCTTAACCGAAGCGATTAAGAAAGGTCTGTGGTTGCTCCGGTTTATCAATGAATTGGGTATTTATCAAGGAAAGATAAAGGTTTCCTGTTATAATCAAGGTGCTTTGCCAGCGATGTTCATCATGAGAGAACTAAAACACATTGATGTGAAGTTTCACTTTATCAGAGATGTGTTGGCTGCAGGTGAGGTCGAGCTGCACAAGGTCAACACCCTCGATAATCCTGCGGATATGATTATGAAGCAAGTTCCCAGTATTAAGTTTGAGTACTGTTTGGAACTAATCTAACTGTTGAAGTCGATCTGGAGAGGAGTGCCAAGCCGAGGTGATATTAAGCCTAAGGTGGAGAATTCTTGAAGTAGTCTCAATATAACTCGACGAAGTAGTTCGAGTAGGTCGGGGAGAATGGTTCGTAGAAGTGGGTCGAGCCCGTATAGGTCGAGGAACTCAATGAGATGTTCGAGTTGGATATGAAAAATATATGGTGTATATCTTGTTTCCTTGTTGGACAAGATTTATCCTTATCAGTATAAGATTTGGATATGAATAAATCTATTAGAGATAGATCTAAATTTAGGATTATCTTACCATATATATATCTAGATTTTATATCTATTCCTTATGTATCTAGGAATATCTCCCTATATATACCATTGCTGCGCACCAATTATAATTGTCCATTATTGTCATACTCTGTATTTTCTTTACCACAATAAAATTATCATCAATAAAGCTGCAAAAGTGGACGTAGAGCTTAGCTCGAACCACTATAATTCTTTGTGTTCTTTAATTTTCTGTCTGTTATTCGTGTGGGAAATCACTTATTTTACAACACATAGTTTAGAATGTAGTCTAATTTTTCTCAATTAAAGTTTAATAGTGTACTATTTAAATAGTAAAATTTCCATCCTTATTTTAAAGTGCCAGTAGTTGAACAATTTGCTTATGATTAATTGATCATATATTTAAGTGTGTTTATAAACATTCCTCCTTTTTAAATATTGGACCGCTCATTTAAACGAAAATTTATGATGTGAATAAAGCATGCATTCCGTGTATTAAAAATGAGTTTCCTACGTACTAAGCGAAACGAATTCAATTTATTTTGTTTATTCCACGAAATGAACTATCGTTCAATGAAATTACACCAAATGAATTCATTCTTTTTTGTGAAATTAAACGAAATAAATTCATTCAACTTGTGGGATTAAATGAAATGAACCGACAAATACAAAAGAACTCGAATCATTTTGCGGAATTTAACTAGATGAATGGATGATATGATATGATTAAACGAAACGAAAATATTCGTTTTATGGAATAAACAAATTGGATAACCATTTGGTTGATTATTCCGCACAACTGATTATTTGTGTTTTAGAATAATTTTGAAATGACAAAATAACTTTTTTCCGGAAGTAACTAAATAGTAATATTTAAATATTGTAAGATAATACATGAATATATTAATTCAGTAACAAATTATATATATATATTTTTTAATTAGTGTACATTAATCTTAAACACACACACCCAGATGTCCCCTTGGGAGCTCGAATCTGTGACCTCTCAGTCACAGACAAGGTGCTTTAACCATTACACCCGAGCGAAGGGATGTAACAAATTATATTTATGAGTTATGAATGCGATCATCCCATCTAATATAATTCAACCTTTGTCAATCGTCTATTCCACAATGGTGTTTCATTTGGAATTCAATTGTGTTAATTATTAATTTTAATAATTATTCCCTCCGTTCCATTAGAGTAGTCTCATTTCTTTTCGGCACGGGAATTAAGAGTTGTAAGTGTAGTGCAATTAGTATTTTATTGGTGAGTGTGAAAAAGTTTGTCATTTTAGTAAAATGAGACTGTTTTATGGAACAAAAAAAATAGGAAATGAGACTATTTCTGCAGGACGGAGGGAGTATTATAACAGAAACAAAAATTAAGTAAAATACTAACTCCATTTCATGCAAATTATAACATTCTTTTCGCATAGAAATTAAGGATTGTGAGTATAAGTGAAATTAATATTTTATTATTAAGTGTGAAAAAATTGTCATTTTTAGAAATGTAACAATTCAGTTGAAACGCCCAATTTGATAAGTACTATAACAATTCGAGTAGGACGGAGGGAGTACAATATAATAATAAGAAAAAAAAGTTAGAATTAGTATACAAATTATATTGAGAATCATCTTAATGATAGAATCATCTCTATATAAATTTAAGAAATTTCAAGTTTGATGCCCATCACTCCCATTCTTCGATTATGTTAGATATTATTCTAGATTAGTATATATCTCTAGTTATTTTTTTAATATATTTTCATTTCCTGTTATACCTATCTTAATTTTTCTATATATTGATATAATTGTAAATCGTTCACCTGGTGTGGAATAAAGATTAAAATCTTACAAATTAGATATTATAATCTTAAAAGAAATAATAATGGGATTACCTTTAAATTTGATAATATAATTAAAAAAGAAAAATAACTGGGGCTCATTTATTAGCACTGCAATTTGCAGGGGATTGCAGTACGTATCAATGGCATCCTCTAGGAATTTATTACTACTTTCAGACTGCAACATGTCATAATAAAAGCTAGTAATATTATATAAATATACGCGTGTGTATCTATCGATGTATATAAATCATTAAGAGTATGGTTTGTTACTTAAGATTTTGCTCAAATTTCCAATCTTTGTTAGTAGAAATTTATTAGAAAAGCACAATACGTTTGATAATAGTAAAAGTCTTAATTAATTAAAATGGCCAAATTTATAAAATATATCATGAATTTGGCCACTATTATAAATACATTTCAAATATAGCCAAACGTACAATTTTATGCATTGAAATTAGTTTAAATTTGATTTGAAAGCAAGATTTTTGACATTTATGTCAAATTTGTTAGTTAAATTCAGTTTTTAACAAATTTAAACGAGAAATGTGCATTAATATGAATAAATGGAGATAAAAAAACTAAAATTTGATCAAACAAATTATTTGGAATGATTTTTAATTTTTTATGTTTTTTTAAATTTTTTTAGACCTTGGTCGCTCCCGGTTCACATTCAATCACTCCCAAGTTGATATATATATATATATATATATTAAGAAAAATTTAGACCCAGGTCGCATCCGAGTCGCACCCAGTCGCTCCCAAAATTTTTATAATTTTTTTAAAAGGTTTTTAGACCCGGGTCGTTCCCATGTTTACCAGAATTTTTATAATTTTTTTAAAAGTTTTTATAGACCCGAGTCGCACCCGGGTCTCACTCGCACTCATACACTCACTCTCACACACGGACACATATTCTTTCTTCACTCCACACATTATCTCTCACACACTCATATTATGTCACACACACTCATATTCTCTCTCTCATATTTAATACTTTTCTTATTAATTATATTATTTGAATAAATAAAATGATATTAAATATAAAAAGTACTCTCACACATGTACTTTATGGTTATTTTTTATATGAATTGATAAGAGTGACTAAAATTGATATATATATGTGTCAAAATAGCTATTTCAAAATTTCTCTTCAAGTAAAATCTATCACCAAGCCGCATTAAATACATCAAAAGTTGACATAAAATATTAATTATGAAAAAATAACATAATTTATCAAAGCATAATATGTAATTTGTAAAACAATTAATCACGTCACATTTTAAGTATATGACATGAAGCAGAAATGCAAAAGATGTGCTAACTAGTAATATAGTATGCTTGATTCTTTTGTGCATTATGTTTTTTCGAAAAAAACAAAGTACTATATCCAGGGGGAGCTAGTAAGGGGTTGGGGGGCTGGAGTCCACCTCAACCGAAATATTTCAATTTTTATAATAAGATGATATGATATTTTATAACTTAATAAAGAAGAAGGGAGGACTGAGATTAATGAAAAACAGGATGTGAAGGGGTTGAAAAATAATATGAACGGAAAATTCTATTTGTTAGCGTTGAGATTTTAGTTTTTTATAGAATAGTAAGATTAGTTTTGATATATAAATTTATATATTTTATTATTACAATGAGGTATTTTTTACTTAATAACGTAATTTTTTTGTTACGTAAAAACTCAATGAAACCCCCCTACGAATTATTTCTGAATCCGCCCTTGATTATATGTATTAAAATTAAAATGTATAACTATTAGTTATCAAACCATTAAAATGAAAAGTTAAGCTCTTAGTTGATATATATTCACCCTAGTTAGCATATGATCCATTGCAAATATATTTTACAGTATGATGAGATTATTAAATAAAAAATAGAGAGTAGTTATATGGAAGTGCGGAGCGTTGATCCTTCGAGAAAGAGAAGGAATATTGCAGGAAATATATGATGATGATGATGAATGCCGAGGAAATAGAAATAATTTCACTGCCATGTTTTACAGTTTTCATATGATAATTATAATTTAGGAGAGAGAAGTAGTATTTATGTTTTAATACTGACAAGAGAGAGCCATGACTGAAACATTACTTTCTTCCATTTCTACGTGAAAGCTCACTATGAATACACAAATCGTGTACATTTATTATTATTATTTTCAATTCCTTCATGCATTATTATTAGAAATAATCCATAATTTAGTTCGGTTAAAACTTCACAATCTTTCCATTTTTTAAAAAAAATAGATTGATCGATTAAAATTCTTAAACTCAAATATTATTAAAGTATCTAGAATTCATGACCTCTTAATTATAGATAAAACATATTTGCGGTTACATTTCAAGTGGTGACATAATCTTTCGTTTTTGTATTTGAGAACGTTTGCTGTTTTTCCAATTATTTAGAAAAAAATGAATAAATGATTTTATTTATTTATTTGTTTGGAATAATGATGTGTGCTTTGGTCCCTCTAATTAAATTTTCTTTCCCTTTTTTATTAGTAGGTGTCTAATATTTAATAAAACTATCCTCTTTATCGGTGAATGGTAAAGGGATTGAGAAGAAAAAATAACAAGGTGCATTGAATTTTCGCTATTTTTATTGTAAGTTCTTAGAGTGATTTGTATTATTGGGATTAGTTTTATGATATGAGTTTTTTTAATATATTTTATTATCATTGTATGCTGATTTGTTTAGTTACTAATAAATTTAATGACGTCCCTGAGTGTGTATATATATGTATAATGTATAGATTGTTTATGTAGGGAGTTAGAAGATTTGCAACACGTGTTGTACCTATCATCTTAAGATTCAAATATTTATGAATGTGTACGGCTTCTCGCGCAATTCTGTTTTTAGGGACAAATGGTAAAAGATTTTGCACCATACATATCTTTTGAATTGTGCTGGTTAAAATATTTTTTATCTAAAATTAATAGGATACGAATAAGTAATATTTATTTTTGTTAATTAAAATATAATTGGTGAATAACAAAATTTGAAATATGTAAAGTAGTACGATATATATATATATAGATGAGGGATCATGTAAAAAAAAAAGTCCCTGTGAGAAAAAAGAATGAATCATGTCCATCAGATCTAAAAAAATCAATGGTTGATATTGAATCAAGCAACAATTAAAATGCAATCAAGCAACAAAATAATCAAGTAACAACTAAAGCACAATCAAGCAACATTGCAATCAAGCAGCAACCTGAATACAATCAAGTAATGTCGTAAATGCAATCAAGCATCTTTCTCACTTTCTCACGTTAAGAGTTTTATCACTGGATCCGCTCCATATATATATATATATATTAATATTTATTTTTGTTAGTTACAATATAATTGGTGAATAACAAAATTTAAAATATGCAAAGTAGTATGCTATATATATAGAGAGAGAGAGATGAGGGATCATGTTAGAAAAAATTCCCATGTAAGAAAAAAAAAATGAATCATATCCATCAGATTTAAAAAAATTAATGGTTGATATTTAATCAAGCAACAACTAAAACGCAATCAAGCAACAAGATTATCAAGCAACAACTAAAACACAATCAAGCAACGACATGAATACAATCAAGCAATGCAGTGAATGCAATCAAGCATCTTTCTCACTTTCTCACGTTAAGAATTTTCTCAAGTAACATTATAAACGTAATCAAGTGGCTTTATCATTTTATCACAGGGGAAATTTTTAGCACCGGACCCAATCCCTATTTATATAGGGAGTGGATCAAGTGAGAAAAATCTTAAAGTGAGAAAGTGAGAAAGATGCTTGATTGCATTCACTACATTGCTTGATTGTATTCTGGCCATTGTTTGATTACAATTTCGCTTGATTGTGTTTTAGTTATTGCTTGATTACGTTTTAGTTGTTGCTTGATTAAACACCAACCATTAATTTTTTTAGAGCTGAATGACATAATTCATACATTTTCTCACATGGGGATTTTTTCTCACAGGATCTCTCCCAGTGAGAAAAAGTCCCCCGTGAGAAAATAAGAACGTTGCTTGATTATGTTTACAATATTGTTTGATTGTGTTTTGACCGTTGCTTGATTAACATGTTTGCTTGATTGTGTTTTACTTGTCGATTGATTGTATATCAACCATTGATTTATTTAGTGTTAGGAAATTTTGATAGAAATATCCTTCCTTGTATTTTATGTTTTGGTGGGTCAAAGATTGTAAAAGTCATCTTAGTTAGTCTTTAGCTTAGGTGCAAAATGTAAAGTCCTGTATATGTTCTTTATCGAGTTGTAAGCTGATGTTAACGTCGGAAACTAGACTAGTAAAAAAGGCTTGTATGCATAGAAGACTCAAACAGGCCAGAGGAACGCAGTATGCCTTACAAGCCTGGAAGAAAAAGAGTCTAGCGGAGTATGAATTTCGTTAGTACGAATCCAGTATAGTATGGTGCAATCGCTCGAACCATACTAAACAACATAGGACCAAGTATACCTCAAGAGATGATGTCATCAGCACGAAGTTGCAAGTATGACAGCACCAGCATAGGCTTTCGAGTCTAGGTCCTAGTATATGAGGAAGAGAAGAATCTAAAGATGAACAAACTTTAAGGACAGGAAAAGCCTTAAAGTCTGCAAGCACAAAACTTTAAGTTTCGCTACCTAGGACGTTCAGTCCGGAATCCCTCATATTGGCAAAATACTGCCGTTCAAATAAAAGACGAGTCGTTGTCAAAGTCAGAAAAAGGCAAAAAAGGTGTAGACCCTTTGCAAAATGTACACCTACATGTCGAATGTTGCAACCAATAATGACACCCGATTGGACATCTTCGATTTTGTCTCTAACAGGTCTTAAATTTAAATCTTTAATATCTTGGGTATAAATACCAGAGAGATCATCGAAGAAGAAGGTTACATACACGAATATTCAAACAAGACTACATAAGCAATCTAAGAGTACTTTGTTCATCAAGATTTGTAATCTCCCACCGTAAGTTTTGAGCTTAACAAAGTGAGCTTTCTTTCGAAGCTATTCAGCTTTCCGTGTGTCACCAATTGAACACGAGACTCAGAATCTTTATATTCTTGAGTTACCATTTAGTAGTTTTTCTGTATAAGAAAAACTACAACAATCAAGTACATCGTGTACTCTGACTATTACGTGCAACTTGCCGCAGAAGAGATAGTTCACGGGGGAACTATAAACACCCCATTCCGGCTACAAGGAGGTTGAGTGGTGCGCCCACACTCTGAGGAGCTATGAAGCAAGGAACGAAGCAAGGATCAGACGAGTGCGCTTGTGGATCGGTGGATAAGATATTCATCGACAAACAATAAATCGTAGGAGCACCTGTAAACATTCTAAGCTTAGTGGATTTCCAAACCAAGTGTTTGAAGAGTGGGCGTAGGACGGTTTAGTCCGAACCACTATAAGCCTGTTTGTTGTTTACTGCTTTATTTCTTTATTCGTCAGTATATCCTTTATTTTGTTTTGAAACCCAACACTCAAGTGTTGGAGTATATCATGAATACTGACAGTCAAGCTAAAGTAAATGTTGGTCCCAGATCAGAGTACGTATGATGTACAACGGAAGTATAAAGACAGTTATTCGCACTCTTAAATGCAGACAGTTCAGTTTCAACCTAACTTAGTTTTTAAGTAACAGTTTGAAAAACGACAATTTGTATTAGCCAGCAGATTATATTACCGGTTTACAGTTATGAGCAGTCAACAATTATACACTTCAACACTTTTAGACAAGTGTTGAAGGTTTCAAAATACAATTGAAAACTGTATGATACGTATATTAAGGAAAACTGTAAATGACGCAGGATATTTATAGTGGTTTGGAGCCTTAAGTCCTTCGTCCACTCTTCGAAAATTGATCTGGTAATTCACTAAGTAATGAAGATGAAATCCTCACCATCTATAGCCAAATGTTGTAGAGACCACCGTCCACAGAAGAATGGATCACTCGCCCAGGTTGTTGTTCTTCACTCCTTCTTCAGTTCCTCGAAGCCAGGTACCACCTCGAAGTCTCATCAGAACTGAAAGTCGTCGGAAATGGATTGAGGACAAACCTCCCTTCTCCTTCTCCGGTGGGTGGATGGTTCAGTTCTTCCCAGAACATATGCTGGTTGGCAATTGCCCGTAATAAACTTCTTTTCCTTAGAAAATCAGGCTGCTATGTTCTCACTTGAAAAGTAAGAACACCAAGAGAGTAGATTAAGTCGAAAGATTTAATCCTAGTGCACACATGGTCACACGGTGAATCTCGGAAGATTTCTTAAGCAATAATGCCTCGTGTTCACTAAATGAACCATGAAAATAATGCCGTTCGGTTGAGAGCTTTCAACGTGTTAAATTCGGCAGAGTGACGACAAGGTTTTCAAGTGCTTGATTTAGTCTCCTGTGTATTTTGTCTTTGATCTTCCTGTTATTATAGTTGGAGATTTTAAAATAGCCGGTAGAGACATTTTGAAGTATATCCAATCAGTGTCCATCATTCTCTGTAAAGTAGATCTGCTTCTCTGCCTTTTCTGAAACACTACCATGCTTTTTGCAGGGTAATTTGTACTTGATGTGTCAGACGCCGAACAACATTGTACAACAGTCGTAACTGAGTGTTTCTTCGTCTCTTATCATTGACGTCTTTAATGTTCTTTTATGACTGATCGGTGATCGATGCAAAAATCTGCATACAGATTATAGCTTAGGACAAATAAATTTATAGACAACCCAAGGGTTGGTCGATCCCACAGAGATAGTGCAACGAGGAAAAATCATGTACTGAATATGGTTTTCAGAACTTTTGTTTGGGTGAATCAAACTTTGAAGGGGTTTTTGGTTTTCAAAACAAGTAATTTAAAGAGATAAAAATAAATATTAAAAAGCACAGATTCTAGGGAAATCTACCAATCTGATCAACATGTAAGAAACAAATATTCAAACCCATAAAAGATATTTTGGTGGAAAATCTATTACTGTGGAATTAATTCCTTGGTTGGGCAATTAAATCCTAAATTTCTAACTAGCGGTTATCTCCTCTCGGTCTCAAACACACAAAGTTAATTAATTTCAATAAAGATTAGATTTTTCCTACGATTAAATTCTTATTGGTCGGACAGAAAATCAAAAGTATTAAATCCTAACTTCCTATTACTAACCTTCACCTCTCGGTCCTTCGATTAATAACTGAAACCTACCTTAATCTTCATCTCTCGATCCTTCGATGAGAATAGATTTAAAATAAAACATAGAATTTAAACCAGTTTAAAGGCTTTGAATTATTGAATCAAAACATGCATCACAGATGGAAGAACCCTAGAACCTATTTAAGGTTCTAGCCTAACATATTGAAAATAAACATTGCAGGGAAAATTAAAGATTGCATTAAAAACAATAAAGGTTCAACAAAAACTGAAGAGGAATTCTCAAAAACTTAAAGTGAAAACTGAAAGTTAAAGATAGAACAATGTGTAAAAGATGGAACCCTAATTCTGAGCTATTCAAGAGTTTATATAGTGGTAGAGTTAAGGCCTTGGATGGTATAATTGCTCCAAAATTCGTCCATATCTCAATTTGGTATCTTCCTTCCTTCACAACTTCAGTACGTGAGGAATTTAGGTCTTCAGATTGCGCATCTCGGCCGGGATAAGGTCTGCCACGGCCGGGCACCACGGTCGAGTTTAACTTCAACTTGGCCGAAACAAACAGCTCTCTTTTGGCAAATTCCTTCATCTTCTTGACCACTTCTTCACTTTTCATCACTTTTTACTGCATAATCATCCAACACGAGCATAATACCGTCCACTATACACTCATGCTCAATTTATTCAATAAAACTAACAAAAACTTATATAAAAAAAAAACAATGCGATAAGATAGTAAAATTACGAGCTTATCAAACCCCCCAAACTTAAACACTTGATTGTCCTCAATCAACAAAAGAAAGAATCAAAAGCTCAAGCAAAAGAGTAGTGCAGTGCCTCAGAAGATTCATCACATTCAAACTCGAAAATCCACAAGACATCAACTTTTTTGAAAGAATCAGAAAATATGTAGACTATGGAAGACTCACATGGGAAGTGTTTCGCTCATTCACTCAAGTGTTTAGGATAAATATGAGTTCACACAAAAGTCATACAACTCAAGTTCTACCATAGGCTTGCAAATATTCTAAATCTCCACTGCAAATATGTGCACACAAGTCTAAGATCAGAAAGGACTTTATTCAGGTTGTAATGTAGGCTTTTTAGTGAAAGGTAGGGAAATATTTGGCCAAGTGACTCAAAATCAAATTCAGTGCGTCCACCTCATCATTCTTAATCCACTATCTATTAATATCTACCCAACTTCTTAGATCTTCAATACAAAACATGACTCTTTTATTTATTTCTTCTTCTTCTTCTTCTTCTTCTTCTTCTTCTTCTTCTTCTTCTTCTTTTTTTCTTTTTCACACATATCCTCTTATGCTCTAAACAATTTTGATTATACATTTGAGCTTATAAGGATTAAACACAACAATTATTTATTTTTTTCTTTTTCTTTTTCTAGAGCCCAATCTTATCTTTTGCTTTTACCCTTCTAATAATATCTTATCCTTTTTCAAACAAATCACAACCCACTCTCATAGACAAGAGTTGATTCCCCTATTTATTTCCAACTCATAGACAAAGAAAGAAAATATTATAGGCTCAAAAGGGCTGACTAGGGATAACATTTAATTAGGACAGTGTATGGGAAAATAGGCTAAACAAAGATGGCCTAAAATCACTTCCTAAATTGTGCACGCTAGAAGTCTCAAAAAAGAATCAGAGCAAGTTCTAGAGAAACTCAAAATTGCAGACACACTTACAATCGAAATTCAGGTTAAAAAACTCACACTTAGGACAATTTTCTTCCATAGTAAACATCAAGTCATCATCTAACTATCATGCCAACGCAAGTATCAAAACAAGTAATCATGCGGTATTCACATTCATGGGCATACTCAACCACTATCACAATCAATGCAAACTAAGTCAATCATTTCAAATCTCGCATAAAAAGTTCTAGGGTTCAATCATGCTCAAGTTCTACTTCTTGCTTTATTCAAACAAACTTCTAATGCAAAAATTAAAATAAAGCAGATAAAAAGATAGAATGTAGTTTCAACACCCTAAATCTTCATCCCCCCAAACTTATTCGAAAAGCAGAGAGAATAAGTTTGGAGATCAGATCCGAAAATTGAAACTGTACCTCAATTGTTGGCCTCAGACACCAATTTTTTTATCCTTCCTTCTTCAACTCTGACCGACATGGATTTTGGGCTGTTGGCACTCCATCTCGATCGAAGTATCCCACGTCTCGGCTTTCTGTCTCGACCGTGGCAGGCTCTACCTCAGTCGAAATAGACCTCAAAACCCTTTTTTTTAAAAGACAAATAAATAAGTAAAAGTAGCAAAATAGAAATAAATCAAAAATAACTAAAAGAGACTGGAAAAATAAAAAACGCAATTGGTTACCTCCCATTCAGTGCCTTATTTACCGTCGTGGCTCGACTCAGTATCAGCTCACCAGGGCAGTCGAGTCCAGAATCGTCGACCCCTTGAATCAATCATGAAGATTTTGCGGTTTTGAATGATGGTGGTATACTCGAAAGGAGGCAGCTTAATTGCCGATTTCACTGCTCCATTTCCTCGTTCCCATCGGATGGCTTCTTCTTCTTCATCCGGCGTCTCGTCATCTTCTTCTTCATCTTCAGTGGCTGTGATCTGGTTGCACTCCCCTTTCCTCTTGTTCTTGTCAAGGTGATAGATTCTTCATTTCCCCTCAAGGTGATTTCCCCCTTCTTGCAGTCGATCAAGACACCAGCTGTGTTGAGGAACTCTCTTCCCAGGATCATCGGAGTGTTGGCATCTTCCTTCATCTCTAGGACAATGAAATTTGCAGGGAAAATAAGGTGACCAACACGAATTAGGACATCTTCTACAATACCTTTGGGCTTGGACACAGATCGGTCCGCCATCTGGAGGGTAATTGTAGTGGCTCTCATCTCCACAATTTCCAGCTTTTTGTAGATGGACCAGGACATCAGGTTGATGCTTGCCCCGGTGTCACAAAGCACATTCTGAAACTCTCTTCCTCCAATCTCGATAGGTATCGACAAGCATCCTGGGTCAGACCTCTTGATCGGGATCTGCTTCTGTAGGAGTAGGCTGCATTCCTCATGAATCCTTACAGTTTCGTTTTCCACGAACTGCTTCTTCTCGCTCATCAGCCTCTTGAGGAACTTCATGTATCCCTATATTTCCCTGAGAGCTTCAACAAGAGGTATGTTAATGTTCACTTTTTTAAGATTTTCAACAAAACGAGTGAATTTAGAATCTTCCCTTTTCTTTGCAAATCTCTGCGGGAAAGGTATAGGAGCAACTGGATCAACTCTTATTTCTTCCTTCTCCTTCTCTTTCTCACCTAGTCTGGGCTTCTGTTTCGACCGGGATCCCTCTGTCTCGGCCGTCCTGCTTTGCTTCTGCCCCGGCCGTGTCTGGCTTGTCTCGGTCGGGCTGTCCTTCTCTATTTCGATCGAGCTAGCGTCTACCTCGGCCTTCTTGCTTCTCTCTGCCTCGACCGGGATGGACTCCATCTCGGTCGAAACAGAGAGGTCTTCCATGGGACTTTCCTCCTCTGTTTCACTCAATCCTCCTTCTAGGTTGCTCGGACATTCATATCTCCTTCCAGATCGAAGGGAGATAACATTTACTGACATTGTCTTTGCTGGATTTGTCTCTGTTGTGCTCGGAAGTTGCCCCGGCTTGTGTTGAGTACCCAAGGTAGTGGCTATCTGACTCAGTTGGGTGTCAATCATCTGCAAGTGCTTTGTCATCAGTTGCATGTGATTAGCCATCCCTTTGACTTCGTTCTCGACCTTCCCAAACCTATTGTCTGAGCTCTTGATGAATTTTTCCAGTGTCTCCTCCAGCACATACATTTTTCTCTCAACAATCTCGCCTCCTGTACCTACATCAAAACCAGGGGGAGGATATTCTGCAGCAGTGGAGGTAGCATAAGAAAACCAGGGTGAGATCGCCCATGGTTATAGTGATACCCCTGATTACCTCGGTAGTTATTGTGATAACCACCGCCTATGTAATTTACCTCCGAATTTGCAGCTCCAGATGAACTGCTTGCTCCCCGGTTGATGTAGTCAGCCTCCACTGGAACAATCGCCATGCTTGGCTCAGTAGTAACAGCAGCAACCTTAACAGTCCCCAGCTTCTCAATTTCTTCTCAGAGATTTTTCACCTCCGCAACCACATCAATTTCTCGCTTGGCTTCCACAACTTTGACTGGAATCTGTCTTTCAGTTGGCCATTGATGGCTGTTCAGTGCCATGTCTGCCAGCTGCCTCATACTCTCTGCACCGCTCTTCTTCATCAGGATCCCGCCAGCTGATGCATCCACCATCTCCTTCATGTGAGGATTCAGACCCTCATAGAAATGGCAAACCTGCATCTCGAGATCGATTCCATGTCCAGGGCAGAGTCGTAGGAGCTCTTTGTACCTCTTCCAGGCTTCATGTAGTGACTCATCATAGAGCTGCTTGAATGTAGTGATAGCAGCTTTCCTTTTCAGCAGCAGGCTTGGTGGGAAGAAGTTGGTGAGGAATTCTGCTCGAAGCTCCTCCCATGTCCCAATTTGACTCTTGTCCAAACCAGCATACCAAGACCTTGCCTCGTCTCTGAGGGAGAATGCGAATAACCTCATCCTGATGACATCCTGGGGGACTCCATTCTGCTTCACAGTGTTGCACACCTCGATGAACAGATTGAGGTGGGCGTATGGATCTTCAACGGCACTCCCCCCAAACTTTTTCTGCCGCACCATCTGAATTAGTCCAGACTTTAACTAAAAATTATTGGCGTCAATCCGCACTCTGAATCCGACCTCTTCCTGCTGTGGGAGAAAACGGTCCAAGATGGACCTCTGCGGTACCACTATCTGCCTGTTGTTCAGTTCTGCCAGTCTTGCAGCTTGCTCCGTGATATGTGCGTAAAATGACCTATTTTTCGATGTTTGAACTTGCATGTTTGCGGCCATTTTACTCTCATATCATATGTTTTTGTTGTTCTTTTGTTGTGTTTTTGTGTTTTGAATGTTGTAGGATAGGTTTTGGGCATAAACTAGCATTTTTGGTGGAGTTTTGGAGAAAAATCGCACGAGTTTGGAGTTTGGAGGCATCGACCGGCCGAGCGGAGCAGAACCGGCCGAGCCAAGCTGGACAGAGAGCTCGACCGGCCGAGCCAAGCCAATAGAGAGTTGGATCGGTCGAGCCAAATCTGACCGGCCGAACCAGAACGTGATTTTCAGCATTTGGCAGTTTTCAGCATTTGGCAGTTTCCAGCTTCGACCGGGCGAGCCATACTTTGACCGGGCGATCCGAGGCCCTGTTTGCTCATTATAAAAGGGGGAAAAATGGTTATTTTCATAACTTTTTATAACATTAAATAACCACCTCCTAAATTCTCTCTACGATTCCATTTCGATCTCTTCCAAAACCTATCAAAGAGCTAAATCATCAATCCTAGGAGGAGAATTGAAGATCCAAGGGGGTAGATCAAGACCAAACAAATCCAATTGGGGAAGATTTCATTTTCTACTAATCAATTGTAATGGATGTATTTGATTTCAACTTTGTATTGTTACAATTGAGAGGTATGATGTTCTAATTCAATTTGGATGTTGATTTGAACAAGGATGCATGTAGATTAGGTTTGATAATTGTTTGTTTACTTTCCTTTGAGAACTTGAATTGCACTAGAACTTGTGTTGGTCCCGGTTTATCAGAGTTTAAACACGTTTCAATACGCAGCGGAAATAAAGTAAAGTTAATTGATTTCTTTGCACGCTACTAGCACACAGCTGACGACTGGCACCTAGTCAGCTGGTGCTGGTTACTAAGTATGCAGCTGACAACTGGTCAGCTGGTGAATCTATACTTAGAATATTTTAGCCAAGTTTGCACAGTTATATCAGTTTCAGAACATACACCAGCACTTGAGTGCTGGGTTTTAAATCAGAATGTAATGCAGAAAACTGATAAATGACAAAAGGATTTATAGTGGTTCGATCAATCGATCTACGTCCACTCTCCAGTCGAAGCACTGGAAGTTTCACTATGAGCAATCGGTTACAGGTTGCCTACGATCTATCTCTAGCTGGTGAATGCCTTGTCCACCAGTTCACTAGATCAACCGCTCCCGGTCCTGGTTTCCTCTTCAGCTCTCTTCTGCTGATGGAGTGCGAGCACGTCACTTCAACCTCCACAGCGATTTGGGTGTTTAGTTCTCCCAAGAACGTATCTTCTCAATACGGCAAACAACCCGTGATAACTCAAGTGCTGGCTGACACAAGAGCTGCTGTGAACTTCCTCGGAAGAGAAAGAGCACCAAACAGATCAGTAACTTACAAGCTGGAAGCTTGAAGTCTCGTGTTTGATAAATCAACACATGGATAGCCATTAGAAAGGCCTCGAAAGTGTTCTGCTTGCTTGCAATAAAGTTTCAGACTTTCGGTAGTTGAGCGAGGGAGAGGAGTGTTGAATGTTGATGGATCCGAGGTATTTATAGACGTGGGATCCCATTCAAATCTCCTAGCCGTTTGGACACATCCGGAAAAGGTCTCTGTCCTCGCATGTCCTTCTGACGGCGGCAGGTATGTTTTTCCGGAAAGTGCCATACTTTTGTCCGCTTTATCTGACATTGATCTCTTTATGTCAGAACGGCACTATTCGTCAGTACGAGGAATCGAGACTGGTGTCTCGTAACTGATGGACTTTAAGGTATCCTCCTTAAAGTCATACCCTGTCAGTTAATTCCTCGACGAATCTTCTTTTTGTCTCTACGGCGCTGGGAGAGAGAATCTGGAATTCTGCTGGTAACATCTGACTGGTAGATCATACTGGTGATCTTGTGCTGGCAGTCTCTGCTGGTGACTTGCCCTGGCATCATCAAAGTCTACCAAATCTCTAGATGTTAACTCTTCTCTGAATCTCCCATGACTGGTGAAATCACCGCTAGGGAATAGTGTAAGTATGAACACGTATTCTCCTGGTAAGGTTTGTCAGCCGCCTGCTGATGAAACCCTTCCCAACTGGTGAACAGTAGCCAGTCATAAGCACTTCTCACCGCTGGTGAACAGTGTCAGCGCGAGTCTTTGTCAGCCGCCTGCTGATGAACAGTAGCCAGTGGTAAGCTCTTCTCATGCTGGTGAACAGTGTCAGCGCGAGTCTTTGTCAGCCGCCTGCTGATGAACAGTAGCCAGTGGTAAGCTCTTCTCATGCTGGTGAACAGTGTCAGCATGAGTCTTGATCAGCTGCGACTTACAACTCAAAAGACCTAAACAGGACTTTACATTTGAGACTAGAGCTATGTAGAGACAACTGACGCTGGTAGGACTTAGGATTTGATCCACCAAAACTATAATCTAAATAAGTAAGCTACTGGGGGAGGAAACCAGACAGATTTCCCAACAATTTCCCCCTTTTTGGTGCGATCAAAGCCTAACCAGCGAGCACTCAGCTGATGAGGAAAGTTACAAAGGATTTCAGGGTTTTACAAGTAGAACCTATCAGATCTAAACCCATGAAATTTCTTCCTCAACATCAGCTTTAACTAAAAAATCTTCCCCCTCAACCAAGGAAAGATATTGCTCGTTTAAAAATATAGAAATTAAGATCAGAGCAAATAAGCATGTAAATAAGTTTAACATGCAAGATGAGTGCTGGTGCTGATTACACTGGATGTGTAAATTCAGCTGGTAAGTAAAAACTTAGACAATTGTTGGACAATAAGAGATTGTCATCAACTTGTCAGTTAATCATTCCATTAGTGATATTGCAATTACATGTACAATGAATGGTAACTGACTAGTCTAACAAGTTTACTTACAAAACATAAAGAGATTAGACTATGGCTTAGAGGATGATCCTGGTGACTGAGTTCGACCACCGGTTAAGGACCTCAGGATCGCAGTAAGAGCAGCCATGTCTTCTTCTCTCTTCTGCCTCCATTCTGCAGCAATCCTTCTCTCTTCGGCTGCGAGGCGTCTCTCTTCCTCAGCAATTTTGGCCCTCTCCTCTTCAGCCCGTGCTCGCGCACTTTCCCCCTCTTGGATCCGCGCCAAAAAGGTGGTGACACCGGCGGTGACGGACTCCATTTGTTGCGTTACATCAGCTTGGAAAGTTGCGAAGCGCTGATCCATCCTGGCATCAATGTAAGCAAGGAGTTGCTCAGGAGGATGAATTTCAGAGATTGGCTGCGCTGAAACTTCAATGGAAGAGGAGGGCTCATCAGGTGCGGTAGGAGCCGTTGCTGGTTCAGATTCAGCTGATATCTCCATTGGGGCTGGCTCCTCCGTTGGCACTGCAGCTGCTGCTGGCTCCTCCGCTGGCACTGCAGCTGCTGCTGGCGGGCCTTGTTCAAAAATAGGTGGTGCTGTGAAGTCCACCAGCTGCCAGTCCTCATTATAAGGGACAAGGTCGCCCATTACGATCGGAACATTAGGGACGGCAGTGGTCAGCCACCAACTACGGGTAGGATCCTCCTCCACAATGTGGTCTACCAGCAGAGCGCTGGCAGCCATATCAAAGAAAATGGCAAAATATGGAGGGATCCGGGGGAGAGCGGTGAGAACCTTCAAGCGGCGGAGCGCGTAGATCAGCTGGTATCCACGGCTGGTGGGCTGGAACTGGAGGAATGGCAACTTAACCATTTTTGGCCTAGGGAGGCCGGAAGTCCCAGTCAGCTGTCTGAATTCTGCAATTTTCTTCAAACGGCGCCTGATTCGCCTGGTAGACAGCTGCTGGTGCATTTCAGGATCAGAATCCATGAATGCATTCGCCCACGCCTCCTCTGATCTCCAGTAACCAAGCCCTAGCCTGGCATACAGAACAGCGCGCTTCTCTACTGTCAGCTGGCGCTGGCATAGGTCGAAAATCCTCCACCTCCGGAACTCCAGACATAGTTCCGGATTCACCCTCCACAGTCTTCGGTAGCTGGTTATCATCTCGTCATTGACGGCATTTTCCACCTCCGCCGTGATGTTTTCAGCATACTCATAGAGAGTGGAATTGAAGTACTCCATCGGCTGCAGGGGCAGACACCAGTCATAAATCCTCGAAGCGTATACCGACTGGTGGGGGAGTCCGCTGATGGGGATGATATTGAATGCTGATGGCTCAGGCACTCGTGAATCTTGAAACGCCATTGCCCCGCGGTGCTCCCACCGATGTACTCCTGTCACTCGTGATTGGAAGGAGTCTTCATCAATCAGTTGATGCTCTTGGATGCAGAGCAAGTACGGCCTCCTTTCTGCGCGCACATGACGTGCTGGCGCTGGCGAGGATGCTGCTGGTCGCCCAGAAGATGATGCTTCTGATGATTTTGGGCGACTGGCAGGACGACGAGCCTCATCTTCAAAATTAGGGAATAGATCCCTGGGCTCCATCCTCTGCACCATGGAGTGATGTGTCACCTCCTCAGCTGGAGCAGCTGGCTCCTCAGCCCTTGGCTCCTCTGCATCCTCAGAATCTGAGCTCATATCTGAAAAACGCGCCAGTTTTTCCGGGGTGGTCGCCCGCTCCTCAACTCCTCTGCTGGCACCCCCGTGCGCGGCCAGTGGGTCTTCTTCACCTCCACCACCCCCTTGCGCGGGTGGAGGGACTTCAGCGACCTCCTCCTCCTCCTGGTACTTATCCACAAGGGATAGTACATCTTCATCAGCACCCATGACCATCAGGCGGGTAAAAGATTCTTCTGATAAGATCTGGCCTGGAGCTGGTGCTGGTGGCCTTGCACTTGTAGTTGGGGCAACTTCCCATTTGCCTTTGGCCACCTGGTGCACCTGCTCTGCCAGTTGCGCCTGACGTCTGGCCTCATGCTCAGCCTGCACCTTTGCATAGGCTTCATCGCGGGCTGCCAGCTCAGCCTCTCTTTTACGCTGGTCGGCCAAGGCCTTCAGTCTGGCCTGTGCCTGCTTCTTCCTCACAAGGGAGGCCTGTTGCTCCTTCTTCGCTTGCTCCACCAGCTTCTGAGCCCTTGTCTGAACCCTTTTTCGCTTCCGGGTCATCCTCTCTATGGTCTCCTCCTCAGTCAGTCCAAGAACGGACTTCTTGACTGGTATCGAGATCTTCCCGGATGCAGGCTCATAGGCAGCAGCTGGCTGGGGCTGCTGGCGCTGGTGGGTCTTGGGCTTCTTGCTTGAAGGGGGCCTGGGGGCTGGCACTTGTGCTGATGCCCGTGGATGTATGCCAGTTGCCTTCTCCACTGCATCTTCCATAGAGACGAATAAAGATTCGACCTCTAGCTTCCTTTTCAGCTCATCCTTGGCCGCAGCTGGCAGTGGGAGAGCCACAGCTGGCACTTCCTCCCATGTCTGTTCTGCATCTTCTTCAGAAACAGACTCTTCGGGGTCCACAGCCGTCTTCCCCTTCAGTCGGCGTGGCTTCTTGTAGTCGGGGACAGCCAGTTTCACCCTTGTGACTGGGATGAAATCTGATCCAACCAGTTGCTCCCCCTGGTCGACGTCGTCCCCCATCTCTACTTCCAGTATGTGGCTGATCCTCAGTCCGAATGACACCGCGTGAAGAAATTTCCCGTCAGTCTTCACGGTGACATTCCTCTCAACATTCTCCAGCAATCGGCCGAAGAAGAATTCGGCCCAGTTGCCCAGTATGCCATCTGCCAGGGCGCACATGACTGAGAACTTTCTCAAGCTCAGTTCGGCGTACGAGCCGACCTCGCATTGTAGCATGCGCACTACAATATCACACACCATCTGCCAGAAATCTTCCATTTCTGACTTCTTCATCCCCGTTTTAAAAACGGTCACCTCCGCCCTTCTCCACTGCTCCCACCTCCGCTGGAACTCGACCGTATCATCCCTATGATACGTCGCCACTTCCTCTCCTTCATTCCTCATCCCAAAGATGTTGGCGAGGTATTCAGCGTCGACCGTGATCAGATGGCCGAATACTGATGTTGTGAACGACTTCCTGTCGTCAGGAATGACTGCCCGAGCATAGAACTCGGCAACCAAATGAGGATGGAACGTCCTGGGAGTCGCCGTCAAATACGGGCGGAGCTGCTCATGGTCTATCATCTCCATCAGCTCCGGGCCGTGGTGCTTCTCCGCCAGCTTGTCGTTCAGAATCTTCTCCTTCTGAACTTGGGCTATTCTGATCTGAGCGTGAGAGAGACGATGGCGGGTGGTTGCTTTATTCAGCGAAACAAGCTTGCTGAATGGATAGGTGTAGTCAATATCTTCTTCCTTTACAATGCCAGTAAAAGTAGGCATGTGGGCTTCGGCCAATGGCAAGTCTAGCTCTAAAGACTCAGTGGCAGAGGATGATTTATCATCAGCGGGGTTGGATGAGGATGCCATATTTTCAGGGAGTAAATGTTTGGAAGGGTTAAGGAAGATGAACGGAAAATATGTTCGGAAAATATGAAGGAATGATAAGAGTTTTCCCGTTCATGAATGAAGGCTATTTATACTGGTGCCAAGCTGGTTTGGATGGACGAGATTAATTCGTCAAAAGTGAGGATCGACGGTCATCAGCTGGCACGAGTCCCTGTAACGACGTGCGTGGTCGTGCTGACGTGGGCTGCTACGTGTAGCTGACATGGCACACGCTGATTGGTCGCAAATGTCCTTTTGACCGCGCAGTCACTGTGCGCATTAAATGTGGCATTAAATGTCGCATTAAATTCTGAGATACGCACACGCCAGAGGATTTGAACAATCCCGCCATTTCTGTGACAGCTGGCACGACTCTTGGACTTCAAGAGATCGTCAGTTGAGAGCTGGGACTCAACTGGTCATCAGTAATATAACTGGTCATCAGCAGGATATGCCAGTTGATCACTTTCCCCTGTCAGCATGGCCTCCTTACCAGTTGACAACTGATACTCACAACTGGTTCCCGTGTAAGACAAATTGAGAGCTCGGACTCAATTTTCACCAGTCGTAGGAAATTCGCCAGTTGTCTGCTGACAACTTGAAAGATTAAGAAAATTGAAAGCTTGGACTCAATTTTATTCCGCATAATCTTCTCCTTCAGGAATCCATCTTCTCACCATCGCTGGGAATTGGGAGCTGGGACCCAATTTCTTTTGCTGATGGTGTTTGTCTACTGACGAATATGAAATGAGAGCTGGGACTCATTTCCTTGGCCATTTATGGGATAAGTCCTGCCAGTAGATACCACCTGTGGTTTTGATCTACCACTAGAGAATAACAGAAAGACTAAGAGCTTGGACTTAGTCTTAATCAGCATCCTTCAGAAAATCCAGAACGGAATGAGAGCTGGGACTCATTCTTCCTCAACATTAGGGCTCGCATCAATCTCCATAAGACCGAGTTTGATGCACAACTCCTTGAATCTTGCTTCTGGCAAAGGTTTGGTGAGGATATCAGCCAGTTGATCGTCAGTTCTGATGTACTCTACGCTGATATCCTTCTTCTCGACATGATCACGT
>JAPKLW010000310.1:0-21880 GCA_026898455.1 Plectranthus barbatus
TTTGTTATTATTTCTTCTCAAATCATGTTGAAATCAATTTACAACATCGAGACGTTGCTGAGCTTGGATTTCGGCAGAATGAGAGGGAAGCATCCGCTGTCGTTTCTCCAGCCGGTGCCAAAATGTCCCGCCGGGCAGCCACAGATATAGCCTCCGGCAATATTGTTGCAGATTCCGGTGATGTGGCATGGACTGCTTTTACATTCATCAATATCTGCAGAAACCATTAGATTAATAAACCTGTTGCTGCTGTGTTTCATAATGCAAGAAAATGAATGGAACTAACTGACCTCGACAGCCGGGAGGGAGGTAAGGATTGCCCTCGTACCCCGGCGAGCATTTACACCGATACCCTCCGATTCCGGCTCCTGCATCAATGCAATCACTGTTACTTTGGCAGGCGAATCCGCCGGAGCTCCGAGCCTTCTTACAGCTGCGTATTCCAACTCTCCAGTCAAGAACCACGGTCCGACCCCTCAGCCAAGCCGAAGTCGGCACCCCAGGTTTATACAGCTCAGAGACGGCTTGGTAGGTGAAGCTATCTTTCTCTCCAAGAAAAGAGTAGCTGCATGGGTTGTTCTGCACGTTCTCCCACTGGTTGTGCAGGCCGGAGATGGTGGCGTTGAGAAACACGGTCCCTTTGGGCACCGGAATCTGGCAGCAGCCATTGCCGGGGCAAGAGCCGTTGGAAGAGAAGTTGTTGGTGTAGCAGAAGGAGATGCAGCCGAAGGCGAAGTCGCTCTGCGTGATTGATCCGTTGGGAGCGGAGCGGTGTTTGATGAAGCCTTCGAGCACGGTGAGGTCGGTGCAGCCGACCTGCGTGACGCTGTTGGCTTCGGACAGGGTGTAGGGGGATCCGGAGAAGTCCATGGTGAGGTTGGTGGGGATGTACCGTTCCTTGGTGCATCGAGTGGCGAAGATGGGGTTCCTGATTCGGATCTGTGAGGCGGAGATGTTGAGGACGCGGTAGGTGCTGCCGCGGTGGACCGGCAGCTGCAGGAGTGATCGGCCGGGTAAAGCTGTGGTGTTGCAGATGAGGGTGAAGGCTGGAGTGATGGAGCAGTTGGAGCCGATGCCGAAAGGGTAGGGGATGTGGAGGGAACCGCATTTTCTTTGGCAGCGTGGTTTGGATCCGAGCAAGGCGGCGATGGGTGGCGCTGTGGTGTTGTGTAGCAGGGTGGAATGGACTGAGAGAAGGCAGCAAAGGAAGAGATGGAGATGGAGATGGAGCAGAAGTGCATGGAATGGCGCCATATGGTTGGTTTACTTTTCTTTTGGTTTATTTCCTGGTATATTATTGATGGATGCTACTCCCTCAACTGATTTATGGAAATATTTAAATTTTAAACACAGCCCCTTATTTGTTTTCTTGAATTAAAACAAGAAGGAACGACAAACTGAGAAGACGCAATGAAACCCTCTGCAGGCCGCCCAATAAACCAAACCAAAATGAGAATATATTAATCAAATTGAAAATGAATGCTCATGGTCTACATTTATTGTATCAGACAACGAGTTTGTCTCATAATCGGACTGTAGTTATCATCAGTTGAAAAAATCATGGAGACTGTTTCATGAGAGAGGCTGGAGCTATATATTCTTCAACTCCCCAATTCCATGGCCACTTCTTTCATTACACCTGCCTATTCCTACCACTCAAATCCAACCATATATGATTTACTTATTTGCCAGAAAACAACAAGTGCTGCCGCCTGCCGATGTAGTCTCCTCCCATCCCATAAAAATCAAATGCAAGACAAAAAAGTTATAAACCTCCAATACAAGCAAAAACAAAGAACAGATCAAAGAACAACAAGATCATAGCAAGTCACATACGTCCACCATCTTCCTTTGGCAAGTGAGATTCAACATCCGAGACGATTATCCATCCCAAGCCTCCACTTCAAGGCCAGTGTCATATACCTTGCAGCCAATCCACTATGCTTATAGGGATAAGAACTGCAGCAAACAAGAAGCTATCTTCCTCCCTAAATGAAGTAGTAGCTGCTAGCCTTAACTCCACCAACCTTCCAACCTCATGATGGAAAAGTTGACAAAAGGAGGGAAAACAAAAGAAACCACAATGATGATCAAAGAAAAAGATTAACAATGGACAGAACCCTCCTTGAAACGACTTTCGTAGCAATCGATTTATCTAGTGCATGATCATCGCCCAAAGATCTCACTCGTGTCTATTTGATATTGTCCGTGTTATGTAAAAATAAGTAACATCTCTGCGAGAAACAGAGTCTCTGAAACAAGTTTTTACACGACATTTCTTATAGCTAATATTATTGATTTGGAGGTCTTGAAAATAATTGTACTCAACATTAGCTTTTGGTTTCTTAGGTAGGAATGCAAGAAAGCAGCAGTTTCCCAATTTATAATTACAAGAAACTTCATCAACATCTTTTTAATTATCAACTTTCATTGCATTCACACTAATGTTTTCATATATTTTGTACAAATGTTACATAAATATTGCAATATTGGTTAACGTGCCTTTGTCTATCACCAACTAATCATGGATGGATTCAAGGATAGAAAGGGCACCTCTTTCTCATTTGAATTGTGTACCCAAATTTTTAATTTTTTTTATAAAAACAAGTAGAGCATTTTTTAAATGCTAAAAATGTGTCCCCCTTGAGAATGACTAGTAATCGGCTTCAAATCCTCTGTTCCATATTGGTGTTCCACTTAGTGTTCCATTAGCTCGATTATTAATTTTAAATTATATTTTTACAAAAATAAAAATCAAGTATAATACAATATAATCTAATTGATTTATAAGAATAAAAATCAAAATTTTATAAGAACACAAATTATAGTTATAAATTAATTAATTTTAATAATCAAATTTTAATCAAAAATTGAAAAATAATTACTAAAAAATATTATATACCCTTATTGGGTGGAATGAACCATATAGTTGAACTTATAAAATTAATCCAAATCATATTAAATTAATATTATAAAAAAATATTAAATAAAAATCAATAATTTTAATAGTGGAACAGGGAGTGGAACACCAAAAATGGGACAGAGGATCTCATGCCCTAGTAATCATGAGTCAAGCGCAAAAATTAATTCAAAGTTGATTCAACACTGACCAAGTTGCGCTGTTATTGTAGTTTTCAAATTCGAGAGGTTCAAAATTACTGCCAACGGTAACCGAATTTGACCTATTTTTAATTTATCTTTAATGATAATCTCTTTGAACGAGATTAATATTAAGGATGGTCTTAACATGAAAATGAAGAGTCGAGACTCCTCAAAATGAAGAATTATGATATAAGACCATCTACAGCACCCTTGCCCTTACTTAACCATGTTCAACAATGTCATCACATAAGACAAAATAAAACTAAAAAAGAAAAATGGATAAAAGTTCATCATCATGAGCAGTCAACCTACTCAAGGTTGCCCTTCCCATATGCATGTGTAACGGGTCCAGCGGTTGACCCGTCCGACACCCCCGATTCTTACGGAGATCAGCCGTCCCATATACGCAACAAGCCGAACATTCAAGGGGCGATAGGAAATATAGGGGTAGAACGTATACCTGTATGCACCAATTAGACATTAGCCGATTGTGATCACACTCGTAACTAAGGGGCCAGCACACATGGGATCGACCAAGACCGAGAATCTGGGGCCAAAACTGTCACCACGTAACACATGCCTGCCATTCTGTAACACATGCCTGCCATTCTTTAAACTATCCCCATCTATAACTTAACTCAACTCAAATATTAATAAAATATTTAATTTCAACTCCATATATACAAGTATACAACCCAACTTAAATTAACTACAACTCTATCTAATTTCTACTCCCATTAATAACCCCAACCAAACCTAAATTATATTTTCTTTTTATTTTACTTTTCAATATATATTATGAATATCAATTTTTATTAAATTTAAAATATTTAACAGAAATATATAAAAATGATTTTATATTTACAATTGTAGTAAAAATATATTATCGCACACTTAAAAGTTTTTATTCAGATTAATAGTAAATTACAAATATAATGATAAGAAATGCGTATAGAATCGAGAACTTAATTTTGAAGTAAAAATATATTAATATTAGACTATATTTATAGTGACAAAAACATTATAAATTTTAGTATAATTTATTATTATTTTTAATTAATCATTGTCCATAATATTAATGAATTAACTTTATTGTGTATAAAATTTAATCATCCAATTAGATGTTGCCAAATAGTAGCAAATGATTGGATGTTGATTCATGACTTTCCAAAACCTTGAAGTTATGCAGAACACCAAAATCATCATTCATGACTTAAATCCATAATTTTTAAGTTTTTTTAAATAAAATAATTGTCCTATAGACATAACTCCCATCTCATTGTCATAAATAGGGATAGTCTTTCATGAGGCTTCTCATTTTTTTTTTAGGGAAAATATATAAATATATCATGAACTTTGAATGAGTTCTCAATTTTATCCCAAACTTTTAAATATAACAATTTCGGCCTAAACTTTAAATGAGTTCCAAATTTTTTTCCCACTGTCAATATTTAAACATCGAAAGTTTTACGTGGACACACATTTTTACATATCATACTATATTAATCTTCTCTATAAGATAATTTTCTAAAAGAATTATCCCTCCGTCCCGAAACAATTGTCTTATTTTCCTTTGCCGTCCGTCTCAAACAATTGTCCTCTATCCTAAAATGGAAAGTTAATATACACTCACTAATAAATATTAATTTCTTCTATCTCTACTCGTATTGGTATTTGTATCATTTAGAAACAGGACAATTATTTAGGGACGGAGGTAGTATTATTTTTGTGAATAATATATTTTAAAATAAGATCTAAGATAATAATTTAAATATATTTATTTTTAATATTAAAATGAATAAAGACATAAAATCAGTCATATATTAATAATTTATCAAATATATTTATCTAAAGTTATTTATATTTAATAAAGATATCACGAGTTTTATGATAATATATTACTCTAAAAATTTTTATTCTTAATAAATACTTCATGACATAATGACATGGGAGTAGTGTCCGTGTAGGATTTTTGTGTATGGCATATAATTATTTGTGTCTATGTCAGATTTTTTATGTTTAAATTTTGACAGGTGGGAAATAATTCAAAGTTTAGGCTAATATTGTTAAATATAGAAGTTTGGGAATTGGAAACTCGTTTAAAGTTTAGCCTGAAATTGTTATAGTTCAAAGTTTGAGATAAATTTGCTTATTTTTCCTTTCTTATTAGATATGATTTAAATTATATATATCTTAACTAATTATTTGAAAATTTTACCAAAATTCCTAAATATATATATATATATATATATATATAGAATATAATATTATTATATTTTCACACACATTACAAACTATTCATTTTCTTATTGTCATGGATCTTACCCAAATTATTGTCAAAACTCGCAATAGTTTAGTTTTCCAAATTCGCTTATTTTGAATTAATTGTTTTTAATGTTTATTTATGAAATAAAATATGAATTCCAATAACATAACAATTTATTGAATATAATTACAAAATTAAAATAAAATTGTTTATTTATTAGATTATATTGATGGAGAAGAAACAATACTTTATTTATTTGAAAAGCTAGGTTGGATTAAATTAATGGTGGTAATGTAAATTAGATTGTATATGTGGATTAGAAGCATATTAAAATTTTATATATAGTTAGTATTTTTTTTTTTTTGGATGATTATTAAATAGTTAGTTGGTCGGCCAGTGATTGGGATAATCTTATAAAATAAACAAAATAGTGGAAATGATGAAGAGTAAGAATTACGGTTGCTCTGAAAACTCATTGGAGGGGTTTGCCTCTTCAATTCTTCTCAATCTCTCATCCCCCATCCCCTACGCACGCACAACCACCTCAACTACTTCAATTTATCCACAAATGTACCAGAAAACCCAGATCGTGTGCAAGAGATAGAAGCGTCTGAAATAACCTCATATCGGAGCACTCATTGGGCCTTTTTTTTTTCCCTATCCAACGAAACTAAAAAATGGTTAGCGAAGGATTTGGGTGGAAGAGGGGAGAAATCGAATCGGATGAACAAAACTTGCCGGCATCACTTCAATCCAATCACAATATTTTTGGAAAGTTTATATTATTCAATCACCCAATCAAATTAATAATTCTTTTATGAGTTGGTGTCATGAGAGACGGTTTCACTATTTTTTATTATGAGACGGACCTTAATACGTCATTTTAATAAGTTAAATACATCATTTTTCTTGAGATGTATTCATTAGATATATCATATCTTGTATAACAAATTTATATTTATCCTATATCTCTAGATTTACATAGATTAGATTTACTTAGCTTAATATAAATAAATGTATTGTATCCCATATTCTTGAGTGAAATACAAAAAATATTATTTCCCTACATGTATCAAGCCAAAGATTGGCCTAAACCCTAATTTTTTTTCATCCACCTTTTTTTTATTTTCGATCGGCGCCTCTTGTTCTTCCCATGGCCGTGCCCGTCGATCCATCCGAGCTGCCTACCCTACCGCTGTCCACGATAATTCACATGATGAATATCAAACTTACCTCAGCAAATTATCTCCTTTGGCATGCTTAGATTGAACCTTTGCTAATTATGCAGAACTTTCTTCCGTATATTGACGGATCGTTGGCCGCGCCCGAGCGCTTGATTCTGTCTTCTTCCGGCATCGCCTCTATCAATCCCGAATACTCCAAATGGTATTCCTCCGATCAGCTGATCAAGTTATTTCTGGTTTCTACTCTCACAGAAGAATCTATGGCGGTAATCATCGGTTGCACCACACCCCGCGAAGTCTGGACCGCTCTCTCTCGCGCCTATAGCCATTGCTCCAAGGCACGAGAACTCAGTTTGAAGGACGATTTACTATCCATGAAACAAGCCGACCTTTCCATCGTAGAATATGTCCGACGATTCAAAGGGCTCTGTGATCAACTATCGGCTATTGGTCGTTCGATCGATCCCTCAGACAAGTCGCACTGGTTCCTTCATGGCTTGTCTCCATCCTTCTCTACGTTCACTGCGGCTCAGATGGCGCAGGAACCCCTTCCGGAGTTTGATACCCTCCTTGCGTGTGCCCTAAGCCACGAATTATTCATCCGTGGCTCAGATTTGACGCCGGCCGCCCAACCATCCGCCTTCCATGCTGCTTCGACGCCTTGCAATTCCGGCGGGAAGTCTGGTTCTCGCGATTGAGGGCGATCGAACAATGGGTCCCGAAAGAAAAAGCAGCATTGGTGTTATTTTTGCCGACAGCTCGACCATGATCCTTTCGACTGTCCGAACGATTTGATCGCTCCTTCGTCCGTTCTTCTCGGCCGTCAGCTACAGCCAACTGGCGGAGGCCTTCTTGGCACAGTGTTCCGTCTCGCCTTCTTCTGCTTCTGACTGGTATCTTGACACAGGTGCATCGGCTCACATAAATGTTGATCCCGCATCCCTCGACAATGTGACTCCGTATTCTGGTTCGGATCACGTGGCGGTTGGTAATGGTGACTGTCTTGACATCACTCATACGGGTTCTTTTACTGTTTTAGATTCCTTAACTTTAAACCGTGTCCTTGTTGTTCGTGCGATCACAAAAAATTTATTATCTATTAGTAAACTTACTTACGACTATCCCATTTATGTTTTGTTTACTGATGTGCAGTTTCACATTTGGACACGGACCACCGGCAAGACACTCGCTACCGGCGTGCGTAGGCATGGCCTGTACGTTCTCCAGCTTCTGGCTCTTGCCCTCACGGCATTTGCCAACACACGCCCGTCGTCCGCCTCCTTTGACACCTGGCATAGTCGCCTTGGTCATCCGTCTTCCAAAGTTCTGCTGTCTCTCCGCAAGCTTGGTTTACTTTCTTTTTCTTCTTTAGCGTCTAGTACTAGTTTATGTCATTCATGTCAATTAGCAAAGAGCTCGCACTTATCCTTTCCAATTTCTGAGAATCGAGCTTCTCATGTTTTAGAAATGGTCCATTGTGATTTCTGGGGTCCTTCCCCAGTTACCTCAACTTCTGATTTTTGTTATTATGCAGTTTTCATTGATGATTTTTCTCGTTTTTCTTGGTTTTATCCTTTACGAGCAAAATCAGAGTTTTTTGAGATTTTTCTTAGTTTTCATGCATTCGTTGAAAATCAATTTTCATGCAAAATTAAGAAATTCCAGTTTGATGGGGGCACTGAATTCACAAACCTTAGGTTCGAATCTCACCTAGGTAAATTCGGCATTCATCATCTAATATCTTATCCCTATACACCTTCTCAAAATGGACGAGTCGAAAGAAAACATTGCCACATCACCGAGATGGGTCTCTCTCTCTTGTTTCACTCATCCGCTCCTCTATCTCTATGGGTTGATGCTTTTAGTACGGCAGTATATATAATTAGTTGTCTACCAACTCCAAATCTCAACAACCTTCCGCCCTATACATTACTATTTCATAAGTCGTCGTCTTTAGCTTCCTTCAGAACTTTTAGCTGTCGTGTATTCCCCTGCCTTCGTGACTACGCTAAAAATAAACTGCAACCACGATCTTTACCTTGTATCTTTTTAGGTTATAGCCCAAATCACAAAGGCTTTCGCTGTCTCGAACCAACATCCTCTCGCATCTTTATCACTCGACATGCTAGGTTTGATGAGTCTCACTTCCCTTTCTCTCGGTCCTCTTCTCCCTCGCATCTATCCACGCTCGAACCCACGTTAATTTTTTATGATGAAAAGGTCCCTCGCGAGCCATCCACACCTTCACCGAACCCTAACCCTAACCCTACCCCTGCCTCACACTGCACCCTATGCCCATTAGATGACACTCCTCCTCTGATCGAGCCTACATCTCCTCCCGTCGACACGACTCAACCTGTCGCTCCTAATCCTCAGCCTATCGAGCCTCAGCCTGTCCTTCCGGAGAATCATCATCCCATGCAAACGCGCACCAAAGCAGGTATCTTCAAACCCCAGTATCCGATTGATTTAAATTTGGTTTATGTTTATTCTACTTCTACAGCTTTGCCGGAGCCTCGTGGTGTTAAGTCCGCCCAAAAAATTCCTCAATGGACGGATGCTATGCTAGAAGATCTCAAGGCTCTTCACGCCAACCGCACCTGGACTCTGGTGCCCCAACCGGATAATACAAACATTGTTGGTTCCAAATGGGTCTATCGTACCAAGCTACGCGCAGATGGTACTGTGGATCGCTACAAAGCTCGCCTCGTCGCTCAAGGGTTCAGCCAAATTCCTAGATATGATTTCACTCACACATCCAGTCCTATGGTCAAGGCTTCAACGGTTCGTATTGTTCTTGCCATAGCTGTCATGAATTATTGGCCATTGCATCAGTTGGACGTCAAGAATGCCTTCTTAAATGGGGTTCTGTCCACTCCGGTTTTCATGGAAAAGCCCCCCTGTTTTGCTGATCCGCAGCATCCATCTCATGTATGTCGTCTACATAAGGCTATCTATGGCCTTCGTTAGGATACCTTAGCATGGTACCAGCATTTTCGTCAGTTTCTACTATCCTTGGGTTTTCTCTGCAGCTCTGCCGATACTTCTCTATTTGTTCTCAGCAAACAACGGATCTTGATATATTTATTGATTTATGTTGACGACATTATCATCACAGGAAATGATGCTCGGACTATCTCATCCCTCATGAATCGTCTGAACTCCGAATTTTCTACAAAGGATCTTGGTCAGTTGAGTTATTTCTTGGGTCTCGAAGCTTCCTATCTGGATAACAAGCTCAAGCTCACTCAGACCAAGTATGCACTAGATATTCTCAAGCGTGCAGATATGTTGTTTGTGAAGCCCGTGTCTACTCCCCTACCTCCAGGCGCAACCTTCGCCAACGATGGTCCGCCGTATGAGAATCCCACTCTTTACCGTTCATTGCTCGGAGCTTTGCAGTATCTTACAATAACTCACCCGGATCTTGCCTACTCTGTAAACACCATGAGCCAATATCTGCAATCTCCGACGATAGAATATTCCCAGGGCTTGAAACGTATGCTCCGCTACGTCAAAGGCACGGTCTACTATGGACTAACATTCTCGCGCTGGTCTCTCGAACTGATCGCCTACTCCGATGCTGATTGGGCTCGTTGTCCGGACACTCGCCGATCTACCTATGGTTACTCTCTATTTCTTGGTCCAAACGTTATTTCTTGGAGCGCTAAGAAGCAGCCGACAGTATCTCGCTCCAGCTGTGAATCAAAGTACCGTGCTATTGCAAATACTGCATCCGAGGTGCTTTGGGTCCTCAATCATCTTCGAGACCTTCATATCCACCTCACGAAACCTCCTTGCATCTACTCCGATAATTCAAGTGCCTTACTCCTCACTCAAAATCTGGTTTCACACAAGCGTGCGAAACATATTGACATTGATTACCACTTCGTACGTGAGTTGGTAGTTCAAATCAATTATGTAAGAAATTCATTCCTTCTGAAGACCAAGTTGCAAATATCTTCACCAAAAGCCTATCCCGAAAATTGTTTGAATATTTTTGCTCCAAGCTTCCACTATCTTCGTCTTCGCTTGCGGGGGGTCTTGAGATATATCATATCTTGTATAACAGATTTATATTTATCCTATATCTCTAGATTTACATAGGTTAGATTTACTTAGCTTAATATAAATACATGTATTGTATCCCATATTCTTGAGTGAAATACAAAAATTATTATTTCCCTACAATTTTATTTTTTAATATATTATTTTTTCTGTATAAAAAATTAAATTATTTGCAACAAAAAATACATCATTTCAATAAATTAAATATATCATTAAATTCGTCTCACAACAAAAATAATGAGACGGTCTCATATGAGAGTTTGCGTTCTTTTATTTAATTCTATTTTAAAATAATAATTCAATTTTTAATTAAATTTAAAAAATATATATATATATATAAATTATAAAGTGTTCAGTAAAATAAGATTTACCCAAATTACATAAGAAAATACAATTACTAGACCAATAATATATATATATATATATAGGGACGCATTTATATGTTAACCACTCGCCAGATGTTACCTACAGACCTCATTTGGCGGTGCATTATCTAGACAAGCTAACTACATTATCTAGGTAATATATGGTACATTACGAAGATAATGTAGTACATTATTTGCATTACATTATCTATTACAATTTATACATTATCTTTCGTAATGTACCATATATTGCCTAGATAATGTAGTTAGCTTGTCTAGATAATGCACCGCCAAATGAGGTCTGTAGGTAACATCTGGGGAGTGGTTAACATATGATTACAACTTTATATATATATATATATATATATATATATATCAAAATTAGTCTTTATATGTAGAATATAAAATATTATGAATTTTGGTATATTTTTTATTTTTTTATTTAAAAAATATAACAGTTTTATTAATATGTTTATAGAAAATTAATTGAGCTATAGAATGAAGATAAGTGTCACATTTCTATTTGTCCATAATTAAAAAATTAATAATAAATGAAAGTGGGATCCATTAAGAGGTAGAAATTTAAAATAACCATTTACCCTAATACACATATAAAAAATACTCACTTTTTAAAACACATATAAAAAATACCCAAAAGTACACTTTTCTGTTAAAGTTAGCATGTCAGTGCACTTTTTCAAACAACAACAATTTTTTATTTACTTTTTATTAGCTTTATCATTTAAATAGTGGAAATATTCGGATGTGCCCAAAAAATAATTGAATTATAAATTGGAAAATTAGGTTTTCCGAAAAAAATACATAAAAAGGCGGATCAGACCCGAATCAGACCATTTTTGGGTCGGGTCGGTATCGTTTATAATGAAACCGACTCGATACAGATCATACCCAAATCCGCTCAAATACCCATCCCATCCGAATTTTTACCCGAAACCAACCCGGGTTGGAATCGTTAATGACGAAACCGACTCGATACAAACTAGAAACCGACCCGATCAATTTTTTGAAAAAAATAGATCTGAACACGCGAAAATATGTAGTTTCCCCATTTCTGTGTCGGCTGCTTGGTCTGCTCCCCTTCAAACTCGCGAACGAAGCCGACTGCTCTCATTCATTCCAACCCACGATTCCAATTTGCTTAAAATACATTGCCGACCAACAACAAGTAAGTATCTAAATCCCACTACTCCAAATCCATTTTTATTCGGTGGTTAAAAATGCGAAAAAAAAAAAAGAATTTTGTCTTGAAATTTTTGTAAATTTGAATGGTTGCATGCATAGAATGAAATGGGTGTATGTTAAATTTGAATTATTTACATGTTTGGAATGAATTTGTTGAATTATTTGTGGATGGAATGCGTGAGTGAATTTGGAATGAAATTTGGGAATTTATTGAATTATTTTTTGTTGCAATTGTTGAATTAATTCAAATGAAATTTGGGAAATTGTTGAAATAATTCGAATGAAATTTGGTGGAATTTATTGAATTATTTTTTGTTGCAATTGTTGAATTAATTCGAATGAAATTTGGTAGAATTTGTTGAATTAATTTTTGTTGCAATTGTTATGAATAATGCATTTTGTCGAATTAAATTGGTGAATATTTCATAATTGTTGCATTTTGTGTTTGATTTGTGCAGCCACAGTGGATTAGGCCCTCTTTTCGTGGTCTAAATACTAAAGTGAACTTATATACTAAAGTGACCTTTTTAGAGACTATTAATGATACATTATATTCAATAGGGGGTCAAGGGTTGCTTAATTAATTTATTAATGGGCCGTTCGGTAACTAATTAACTTGGAAAAAGAATGGTCATAGTGCATCACAACCATTAATCGAGCTATTAGGCTTTCAAATTACTAGTGAATCCCCTAATGCTTTATGGTTTTTTATTAATGGGAAGATTATAGAATTTGGAGTGCGTGAATTTGCATTAGTTACAAGATTTATTTTTGGTTCTAGTGCTTTTGATCCCTGTGCCGATCATGATCCTTCTAGCACTTCGGTTTTTCATACAGTTTGTGGGGGTAAGAATCTTAGCGCTAGAGAATTATTGATGATTTTTAGGGATAAAAAAATAGAACGCACTAATCAGGGTTTGTACTTGAGGGTGGCTAATATATTAGCAGCTTGGAATTTTGCTTTAGGACTTTCTGAAAAATGAAAGATTGAGAGTTGAGTATATGTTCTGATTGAGGATTTGGGTAGGTGGGGTTCATTTCTATGGGGGCATATGCTTTTTAGTGTTTATTTTATTATTTGGACCTTGCCCCGAGCAGATCGAATCAGTGGTGGGAGCTTTATTTTAAGCGGACTCATTTGGGCATTACAGGTATAATTTAATTTTGTTAATTAATTCTTACACCTACAAGAATGAAATATTTTATGTTATTTTTTGTAGGTGTGGCCTATGAGGCCATTCTTAAGTTGGGTCGTGCCTGCGTTATTCTACGAAGGCCTGATGCACTCCCTCGATTTATGAAATGAGAGTTTTCGAGGCCGGATACGATTGATTGCGGGCAATTCTTCATTCAAGATGAGGTATGTAATTTTTTGGCTATCTAGATTATCCTTTAATCCAAGACTCGTCATTCTCTATCGAGCCAACACCGATGGCAAGTGGGAAGACCTGTTCATTACCATCTTTGGTGACAACAACAAATAAAACTCCTCTGTTTCTTCCCTTCAAATGAGTAGCATCGACAACAATAACCTGTCTCAGGGAAGACTTGAAAACACTTCGACAAACACCTAGTGCCACAAACAAGTGGCGAAAACATCCATCCGGAGCAATATCAAGATCTGTCAGCGTCCCTGCATTATACTGAACAAGTACCACGAGGTACCTCGGCAGCATCTTGAAAGAATCTTCGACACCACCATACAAAACCATAAGTTGTACGGATGCCAAAACTTCTTTGCAGCTCGGTCATAATCTCACGCGGTTTGATTAGTGACCCTTGCCGACGCATCTTCCTTGCAAAATAAGCAGCCACAGCTTTTGAACGAACATTATGTGCACCAACTCCAGCAAGATTCATCCTACAACTATGAATAGGTTTGAACTTGCGTACAATCCAACAGTGAGCTTTGCACGTAGCACGTATAAGAAACGAACAACTCTCATCTCGTTTGCACTTGTACTCAACACGAGTACTATCAGACCGTGCAACTTTAAATTCTTGTCTCTGCTCCATATGCCAGAGACCAACAGCAACGAGCAGATCATCTCTGCTCCAAAATATGGCACCCTCCGTCAACTCCTGGTCCAGTATGGCTGCGACATCTTGCAGGACGGGTGAATCAGAAGTATCCAATGGAATGATTGGAAGTAACCAATTATTTAATTGGACTTCTAGACCTTCAGGTAGAGGATGAGCCGGCAAAAGATTTGAAACAAAAGCATTCATACCACCAACAGATTGCACCCAGGCAGAAAATTCAGCCACCGTACAATGCATTAAAGATTGGTTGAAATCCTCATCCTCTGACTCAGACGAGTCTTCAGCCTCCTCCTCATTATCGTCATCATCAAACTCCACTAAACCACCACCCTCGTTTAAGTCGGGAATATATGAACTCCCGCTTGCACCACCTTCGTAAGGTTGATCAAAGAACATAGAAGAATCGAACCTTTGAAGGTCCTCCGAACATGGACTGAAAGTAGCATTCGGCGGTGGACTAAAGGAAGATATGAACGGTCTGTACGGGGATGGCTCCCGCTGAGAACTCCCAATACCAATGTTGATTACATTGTTGAAAACAACATAAACGTTGCGCTCTGAAAAAACAGAGCAAAGCCGCTGCAGATCAACATCCGTCTCCAACAACGATCCTACTTTTCTTCCACTACGACTCTGGGCTGTATAATAGAGATTATACTGAAGTTGAATATTTTCGGAATCCAGAAGCGACTGGATGCTACTTCTTAGATACTGTATGGAAAGATTGGTCATTGGGATGTAAACCAACCTTTCCTCTCCACCCAAGTAGTTGGATGAATCATCAATTTGCCCATTGTAATGAACAAATATAGTGCACCAATTATCCATTTCAAAAAGAGAGAAATGAGTAAATTAATTGAATCTATAGAGGATGGAGAGAATAAAGAACGAAGATATAGTGAATGTGTATGCTTCGTCTTTTGCTAATGAATTTGATTTTATAGACAAACCAATCTGAATTATTTTCATGAATTGATTGGACTTGTGAAATACAGTGAATGGCCATTTACTCATCTGCATTGCAGTTAGGGATGTCAATTTAGCCCGAAATTAGTGGGTTGGCCCGAAACCGACGGGCTAAAATGTGGGTTAGGGTCAAGAAATTTAAAACCGAATTTTTTTTTAACCGACCGGGCTGGACCTGTTGGGTTCGCGGGCCAATCGGGCCAGACCGATCGGGCCACGGGCCAGCCCGTCGGTCTAAGGTAATTTTTAATATATTATATTTATATCTATTAATATTATAGTATATACATATATACATTTCTTTTTTTATTATTATTTCAAGTTTTTGGCATTTCTTTGCCCTAGCCGCACGCCCTCACCTTCACTTTGTCTTCCCAAATTCCAAACCCACCTCACCGACTCCATCTCCCACATTTCTTCTTCTCACCGCGCCGACTCCATCTCCCACAGTTCTTCTCACCGTGCCGCTGACCTCCGCCTACCGCCGTACTTCCCATCCCCGTCGCTGGCCTGCGCCCCTCCCTCACTGTCGTAGTATTCCCACCCAGCGTCGCTGCCTTCCGCCCCTCCCTCACTGCCGCAATCTTCCCTCCCTGCGCCTCCCCTATCGTAGGCATCACACGCTAGGGTGTCACCCAGCTTTTGGGACTTGTGGTTAGGGTGGACTTGTGGTTTTTTTGTGGTCACTGGTTGTATATAGCTATATATGAATTGATGCACAACTTTTGGGACTTGTGATTGTAGTTACTGGCATACTGCCTTGCCTTACTTTTATATGAAAAAATTGGAGGACTTTCTTTTGTTGAACATTTTGTACATTGCATTTTTAGATTTTCTATTTATACATATATTTATGATTTATCATTAATGGAATAACTTAAAAAGTATGAAGCTTCAAAAGGGCATTACTAATTTCGTGGCATAGTTTTGAATTTCAAGTAAATAGACTTATAAATTCTCTAGCCCGGTGGGTTAGCCCGAAAATTGGAGGGTTAGGGTTAGGGTCATAAATTTTCAACCCGAAAAAAATTCAGCCCGATTGAGCCCGGACCGAATAGCCCGCAACCCGATAGGGTTAGCCCGAAACCCGACGGGTTGGCCCGATTGACATCCCTAATTGCAGTGTACGCAAAATTACCATCCACTCATGTAGTCAAAAAAAAAAATTGATTGTCATGCATCATTCATGTCAATATACTTTATGAGCTCATTTGACCAATATTGTATGTAAAAAGTTGGGAAAATAATGCACATAGGACAATAATGCATGTAAATAATCGATGGTCATGTAATTTTCATGTCAGATTATTTATGACTTTATTGGACCATAGTGCGTGAAAAAAGTAGGAAAAATTAAGCATATGAAAAAAAACAAAAAAACCATGGAACAGACTGGAACCGACCCAGATCAGACCAGATACCGACCCGGTTCGGTACCGGTCGGTTCCTGGTCTGATCCAGGTCGGTTCCGGTCTGTTCCATGTCTTGTGCCCCTATTATTGTATGTTTCACGAGTCTGACCCGGATCAGACCCGAAACAGACCCGGAATAAGACCCGGACTGAAATTACATAATATGAATTTTCAATTTTTTTATATCTGAAACTAATATCTTAATTACAAAATCTATTTTAAGTAATCATATCATTATCATGTAAATAATGATTGAATCAAATTTGGCAAAACGCACTTCCCCATGTAAAATTTTGTACTTTTGGGTATTTTTTTATATGTGTTATGAGAAGTGGGTATTTTTTATATGTGTTTTATGAAAATGGGTATTTAAAAATATTTCCACATCCATTAATTGTTGTGATTGCATGAAGTCTTGGTCGACCCTTACTTCTACAATTTAATACTCCCTCCATCCCACTTCAATTGTCACACTTACTAAATTAGGCGTCCCAACCAAATTGTCACATTTCTAAAAATGGCAATTTTTTCACACTCAACAATAAAGTATTAATCCCACTAACACATTCTACACTTACAACTCTTAATCTCTGTGCCGAAAAGAAACATGACAATTGGCATGGGACGGAGGGAGTATATTTTACATTTTTTTTATTTGAAAATGATGATGTGGTGTTGAGTTGGTGGTTGGTAGGAAGGTTGCTGATATGATATGAGTAGTGTGATGTTGAATTTGATCGAGTGTGGATTCGGATTAGTTTTGTTTGTGATTAAACTGGTCTGTATTTTAGGAGGCCCAAGTCAGCCCATATTATTTTAGCATGGCCTAGTTAACAGCAATTGATAGATATCTATCTCATTTAGCAAATTGTTTGTCTCACTTTTTTTTATTTTATAAAAATGTCATCAATCCATTGTTATTAGGGGTGTTAATGTTTTATGAGAAATAATAAGTAGTTTAGACTTATTCTCTTTTTTTATCGTTTAAAAGATTAAAAGGGCTAGGGGTTAAAATTCCTAGCTAGAACTAATAGAAAAAACTTGGGATAAAATTTTTTAAAAAAAAATTGTCCCTCTTTTGATTATTAAAAATAGTATATACAATAATAGAGAGGGTTTATTAAACGTTAAATCAATGAAAGAGTTTGTGGTAGGGTATAGGGGCTATTACAACTAAAAAGTAATGAAATTATGATTTCTTATGAACAAGTAGTGACTTGCAGCTAATATGTATTTTGTCTTTTCAATAAATTACAATCATTATCTTTATCAATTCATAAAAATTATAATCGTATTTGATAAGAAAACTCACCTACACTTTTCTAGAACACTTCCAATACTTTTCATCCCATTAACACGTGATAATTAATTTTTCAGTTTTTTTATTTTTACACTTATAATATGTTTTATTGGATATAAAGGTGTAGAGAAATTGAATATTTGGAACTCAATTCAATAAAGATTTTTTTAGCAAATTTTTTGTGTAAGTTATTTAAAAATTTAAAAATGGTTACATTTGTAAAACTATACTTTATCTAGTAATGAGAGCGAAAGTATATGATCAACTTTATTTGTTATAAAATATTAGAGTCAATCAGCTCCTTACAAAACTGACTTATAAGTAGATGGATCTTTAAATATTTAATACCCCTTTGCAGTGGCGGATCCAGAATTTTTTTATGAGGGGGGCTAAATTTTTTTTTTTGCCTTCATCGAACTTCCACTGGACTTTAACCCCTTCGAATCATATTTTTTCTTCTTATTTTCATTCATTTCATCTTAATTACGAGGGGGCTAATCCAGAAAATTCAGGATCACGATACTATAAAAACGAAAAAAAAATTTCGGCTAGTCCCTTATTAGATCCGCCCCTGCCCCTTTGACGCACAACATGAAATAATATAACCTCGAATCGCTAGTAACATGGGTAGCATGAAATTATTTAATCTGAATCGTTATTGGGGTACCCATCATTGAAATATGTTAGCTCTGATACGATGTTAGCATCACTCATCTCCTTACAAAATTGACTTATAAAGAGAAGGATGCTAGAACATTATATATTAGGCCGGACCATTTTCTCAAATTAATGTGTGATGTTTAATATAAGAAAATAATAAATATGATATTTTTTTAAGGATATTACGTTTTATATTTAATAAAAACTAATATTATGCAAAACATGAATCTAGATTTATAAATTTTGATTTAAATTCTACTAAAGTTGAATTAACTATGTGGATCTTAAAATATTCAAAGTCATAAAATTTGAAACTAGATTCAATAATGAATATAAGTTAATTTTAAGAATGTAGTTGTCAAGTACATTCTATTAGTATTTGGTATATATGTATAGTGTGTACATTTATGATGTGAGAAAGCCCAATTCTTATTCTACTTTTCGAGGAGTCTATAAACTAATTCTCGTAGATGTCTATTTGCTTGAGAAATTCAAAAGCCATTTCTTTAGGGAAGTGGTAATGACACTTTTCAAAAATTTAATTTTTTGTCTTATCAATTTGTTTTATTTGATGCATATAACAATACCATATAACTGAATTATTAGAAAAATATTTAGATATCTCATAAATTCTTAAATTCATATTGAATAAAAATGGAAGCTCATCCTTCATATAATTTTCATCAGTCAAAAATCTTAGGAAAAATAAGGATGAAATTGAGGGTTTGATCAAATAAAAGCGTTTAATATCATACTAATAAGAGTAATGTGAATTCTTATATACAAGGAATTATATCCTTAATTCTCCAATGTGAGATTTTAGTTTGTTATTCCAAGCTATCATTCCCTCAAACCAATAATCCATCGATATCCATTGAGGGTCTCCTACAAGCTTGCATTAGAATTCACTACAACTTCGGTTTTCCAAACCCAAGTCCACCACAAATTTGATCTCCAAGTCTGTCCAAACATGGGTGGGCAAGGGTTTTAATATCCCCTAAACTTGGGCAGTCATGGATTCGTTTTCCACAATTAATGCCACTTGTTGGGACTGACACAACGTCATTAGTATGCTATTGTCTGCTTTTGGTTGATAAAATCCTCACAGTTTTATTTTTGGGAATTTCCCTAAAGGCTCATCTCAAACACCACATATTCCCTACTACTCTCTTTCGTAGGTATATTCATTGTATGCTACACTCTTTTACACGTATATCTATTTAGGGTCTCCTAAAAATATATCCGAGTACTCTACAAACTCAGTTTTACACACTAGAATCTACCACAAACACAGTCTCAAATTCTAGCCCAAATCTAACGGTCATAGGTTATTTTTCCCACAAACAATACCACTTGTTGGAACCAACACAACTCTATTAATATTTGATTTTTTGCAAAATCTCAAAAAATAAAACTTTTAGATATTTTCCCTTACATAAGATTATAATCTCATTTAGAATGGTCTAACAAAGAATTAAGAAATTTGTCAGTATTTTTTAAACTAAAAAAATGCATAAACATAACCTATACATACATTAAATAAGTGTTAATTTCGGATTAAATGAATATGGTGTTATAACCTAAATAAACATGAAAATATATCTATTTTTCAAAATAAAGTTCGTGAATTGATTACATAAGACAGCATCTCATTATTGGGTGGTTAGTTAGAATGCCAAATCTCTTTCATAAAGCGTCAGTCGAGCTCCTTTTCTAATTAAGGAAAATGCATCCATGATTTTAATAGTAACTGCCCTTTTTATCAAAGATACTAGTATTGCACCCTACGCGATGCGTGGAACTTTAATTATTTATATTATAATATTAAAAATATTATTTTATGTAGGTTTTAAATATAAATATTTAAAATGTCTAAATTATAAAATTGTAAAATATATTGATATATTTTACTTTTTATAAGCATAAATATTATATTTTAACTAAACAATGCTTATATAATATTTAATTTTTTTATTTTAAATTGTGGTATATTTTTAAAATGAGGAGGGTGTCTCAATGCAATTTGAACGTACGACTAATTGATTATAATAAAATTATTATATGAATAAGTTTTATTTCATAATTATTAATACTTAATATTTATTTTCATTATTTCTTAGTGAGAACATTTTTCAATATTTAATTGAATATTTTTTCAACATTTTTCTCTTTCTCTCTTCCTTTACAAATGAGCTTTTATAACTGGTGTATCATAAATATTGCACATACCTCATATTGATTAGTTTCAGCATTATACTATTTTTGTGTTAGTATTTTCCAGTTTTTAAATCATAATAACTTCATCATATGTATTTCTTAGTCACATTTCCTTCGTCCACCATGTCACTTCATTGATTCAATATTTTTCAAATAATTTATTTGACGTTAAAACAAATATTATCAAATTCGCATGTGTTTCAATTTCTCTACTAACTCATTTTAACCCCTTATTTTTTTTAATATGCGAATTATATATGAAATCCTATGCTCTAACTAAGAGAGAATATAAGTATATATATATTTGGTTATTATTTTATTTTTACTATCTTAATATTTGTATTTGTTTAATTTTGGAAATTCGAAATGCTCTCACTTGGTTATGACACCTTTAGATTCATATAATCGAAAATGCATTTGAGGTAAAATTATTTTTATTTGTCATTTTCAATTTACAGTTGATAACTTGATTCTCGGTTATTTTATGAATTTATTTTTTAGGAATTTAAGAATTATAATTAACTTTTTATATTCAAGTATATACTTTTCTTCGTGATATCCATGAAAATTAACTTTAACAGTGGAGTGATTCTTAAAGATTTAAAAAGTTTGATCAACCTAAATAGGTTACAAAGAATTAGTCTGTTTATGTATAAATATATTCTAATGACATTAACGTATTCATACCATTTATGAATTAGTTCATGTTTATCTTTTTTTCATATTTTATTTATTAGATTTTACTTCCAATATTCTCAATTGATAGTTATTTTAAACACTCAGAAATAATGCATAAGTTCTTATTCTTTTTCACTATAAACTTGAATAACAATAGAATTTATCAAGACCAACAACAAAAGAATATTATTAAAAATATAAAATTAACATATAAAAAAATGCTTATACACTTCCATTCCCTAAATCATAATACCAATATATAACAATAAGGAATACTCAACATAAAAGATACTAATGAACAAAACAATAATAATAAAAATAAGAACACATTGATGACTTTTTTTAAGTCATCTTCTTTGACAATCATACATTATTTTATTCTAGAAAGTCTGCACAATGAGACTTTGATATTAATA
>JAPKLW010000310.1:24325-69165 GCA_026898455.1 Plectranthus barbatus
ATATATATATATATATATATATAGAGAGAGAGAGAGAGAGAGATTTAATATTTTTATGTTATTTCTTAAAATAAAAAATAAATGGTGCAAAAAAATTAATAATTCAAAAGAACTTTTTCGTTTAGAGTTATGCGGATTTAAAACAAATATAACAAATCATTACAAATTTTAATCTTTCATACAATTGATAATATTATAAAAAAAATTATACAATTTTCATATTTCATGCAACTTTTTTTTTTGGGGTAAATAATATTCCGGAATTTCAATATATTAATTCTATAGAATTATTAATTTAAGGAAAAATCATCTAATTGATTTATACATATATTCCTATAGAAATATTAACTATAATCTTATATATTTAATTTCTTAAAAAAAATTCAAAGCATAGATAAATATTTATAGAATGTTTAACATAATAATTAATAAACTTAATAGTTCAATTAATGAACCATTAATGCAACTTAAAATTTCCAAATATATAATCCGGTATTGTTTTAATATATATATATATATATATATATATATATATATATAAATTTAGATATAAATATTCCCTAAAATATATAGATTAATTATAAGATTTATTTGTGTACCCCAATTTCCATAAAGTTCACATTTTAATATTGAAGAATCCCTATAATGAATTTAATTCAATTTAAGATATATATATTTTCCTACAAAACATTGACGTGTATTCTTCTAAAATCAATCTAATTTATTTGTAATTCATTTATACATATTCTCCTAAAATATATAGATTAATAATTTAGGAAAAATCAATCTAATTAATTTCTACATATTTCCTGAAAAAATTGTGAAAATACAAAGTGAAATAAATATAGAATGTTTAACACAATAATTAATGAAGTGAGTAGTCCATTTAATGAACCATTAATGCAACTGAAACTTACCATATATTACATCCGTTATTGTTTTAATATATATAGATATAGATTTAGATAAAGTCAAATCAATCTAATTGATTTATACATACTTTCCTAAAATAATTGATTAATTTCAGAGAATTAATAATTAAGGAAAAAATAATCTAGCTGATTTACACATATTTTCCTAAGATATTTAGATTAAAATATTACATTTTTTTTAAATATTTGATTGTAATTCAACACATGAAATAATTATAGAAAGTTTTATACAATAATTAATGAAATGAATAGTTAAATTAATGAACAATTAATGCAACTTAATATTTCCAAAATTTGTCTCCGGTATTGTTTTAATTTATATAAGTACCGCTTTTAAATATAATAGATGTGAAGATCAATTATTTCTTCCTCGATTCTATTATTAATTTATTAAAGAAAATAGAATTAAGTAGTAAATTAAAAACAAAACACCAAACCGAAGTACTACGTAAAATACTTTATTTGTGATCAAAAGGTTTTGAGTTAAATTTTTCATGGGACATTTAATAATAAATGTAAAAATGCATTACTTTTAAAAAAACATGAATATATGATGTATCTTAAATACTCAATTTCTTTTCTGTTCAAAGTTGACTGAAGAGGCAATTTATTCACCTTTTTTCCTAAAATGATAAGCAATACTTCATTCCATTACAACTATAATTCTCACCTATAATGCAAGTTGCAATGTTTGTAAGAAAAATAAATTTATGTAAAACGTGTTCCGCACTTTTTATTTAAAGGAAATAAAGGAAATAGAGTTTTAGTGCAAGACGCTTCATTAATCAAATTTAAACGAATAATTTAGATTTTTATTATTTTATTTTAAAACTAAATATTCATTTGCAATAAATTTTGTATGTACTGGAATTAGTTATTTCTTTATAGCTAACAAAGTCAATAAGAAGTTATCAAGCATAACAACAATTAAAAAGTTAACCATTTAAATTTTACCAAGTTAATCATTTTATATTTAAAATTAGATTACCTGACAAACTTGCCCATTGCTCAAATACTTCCAAGTTAACTTATTATTCGGCATCTCAAAAGAATTATATCTAATTATTTGAGTAATTAACTAGTAACTCATTTTATTTATAAGTCTAGTTACATTTAATTGATTATGATAATTATCCAATAAGCTATTTATTTTTATATTGAAACTGTGGATTAGAACTGTAAGGAAGTATTCTTACCTTATTGTTATATTTTGATGTGTTAAAAATTGTATAGAAATTACCATCTTAGAAGTGCATTTAGTCTGTTCAAACTTGTAAAGTCCTGTTTAGGATGTCTATTGATTTGTAATAGGACAGATGAAGACAAACTGTTTTCCACCAGTTTAGGGTTCGCAAAGTGATAGAAGAAACTGACTGCAATCCTAAGTACCAATTTGGAGAACCCGTATGAAGAAAACTGGTTGACGTCGCCAGCATGAAATTGACCAGTTCTACTCAAACCTATCACTCTCGCGCACGGAGACAAAGAGAACAAGTCAGAGGAATTCTCTTAAAGGTCTAGTTTTAATAATGGAGATTACTTACAATCTGAAGGCCCTGGTGTTTGATCAGTTTTGATTCATCGAACTGACTAGAAGAGTTGTTCTGACACACCGTACAATGTCAACATCCTACGTCAGGAAAGCAGGTGCAGACTTTCTTGAAAAGCAATATGTCCTTTGCAGAAGAGAGGCGTCTGCTTGGACTTCATCTAGATTGTCTCTAAACGGCTACAAACTCAAACCTCTCACACTTCGTCTATAAATAGACAAAGTGTTCCCAGAAGAGAGGCTACCGAATTTTAAACGAATCAACAAAATGCTGCCAAATTGCAATCTTAAAATTTCAAAATTCGAAGCTTTTCAAGCTTACCATGTGCCATCTTTGGGCACGAGACTTGTTTCATTCTAAGCACAAGTTTGCATCTTGGTGTTCTTAGTCTCCAAGTAAGAACACAACAGTCACAGTCTTTCTTCAAGCTGTGATTCTTACGGGTGTCTAGTGGTGTGTGTAAAATCACAGCTAAATACAAGTGTACACTATCATGTAATACACAGAAGTATTTCGAGATCGAATCCATAGGGAATGCAATGAAAGAATGGTGCACAAACTAGCATGCAGTAAATCAACTCAATATTTGTGTTTCAGATCTAAATTAATAGTCAACAAGAGAATGAAATTAAATCAGATTAAAAGCAATAAACTCGCGAACAAGGGAATGAGAAATAACTGAGGTTGTTAACAATGTTATGCTACTAATGATGATGCAACATTAATCTAGCATGAATTTTAATTGCTAGCCCAGATATCTCAACTCAATTTTTCAAAATCGCTGATGTGCCTCTATTCATCTTAACCACCATATTCCTATGTAAGTCAGACAAGTATTCAGCTAAACCACAGCTCGGGGTTTCACTTAACAAACTAGATCTAGACATATTTCTATGTTCTAGATTCAAGTTTCAATCAAGGCTCTCTCTTGAGATTAATCCTTCTCTAGATTTAATCCATAAATTATATATAAACCATGGTGATCAAGCACAACTACCAAAAAAAATTATAACACCTAGATTAAACAAAGATTCAGCTCTATTAAAGTGCAGAAATAGAAATCTCAATGCATAGAAAGTTAACAACCCAAGTGGACAAGTTTAGCTCATAACTAAAGTGAGGAAAAAAAAAAAAAAGACATAATCTTCTAATTACAACCCAACATCTCTCTACAGCAAAAATCTAAATGCTAGAATTAAAGAGAAGAGGAGGTTACCCAAAACTGAAGATGAATCTGGCAGCTTCTCTTTCTATTGCCCTAGGAGTTCCCCCTTAGAGCTCTCCAACTCCTAGAGCTCCACCAGCTATAAACCCCTCAGCTTTCGTCTGCCCTATGTAATGTGTTCCTCCCCCCCCCCCCCCCTTTTATAGGTGGGTCTCCTCCAAAAAATGATCTTTTAGGTTTCCAAAATTAAATGCAATCTTCCATAAATGCCCTCGGTGATGTGGCATCTTAGTCAGCAGCTTTAATTTCCCATCTCAGGAAGTTAAGAAACCCACGTTAGCTACCCAGACGGGTTACTAAAAGTCATGTTGATTTTGACTTTCTCTCCCTAATTTAGTTTTGACGCTGACTCCATGCTACAACATACTTCTAGCATCCGTCCCTTTTTGGAATAATTTCAAATCTGCTTCTAAAAACCCAACAGAAACTACACAAATAAAAGTTAATTCTATCATAGACTACTAATTATCTAAACACACATAAAAACACACCAAAACTAAATTTAAAGAATCTAAACAAATGCAACAAACTCTCAAAGTAATGATGATTGGATGGAAATATAACTATTTTTCAAGAGTTATCATCTCGTCAAAGTGATCAACGATTCCGAGAAGAACCCTAAAGTTCCCAAGTCCCAGAGGAGGAAGCTGTGTGTGATGGGTTTTGTATACGAAAGCATTTATTATAATGAGTATACAACGGTTTATTTCTCTTATCTGTTAACAATCGTACATGTATGAACAATGGTATCCTCTTATCTCACCGATAGGGACGATCATACGGCGTGTTGTAGATCGCAGAAGACTGTATGATCACTTGACCTAGTGAGACATAAAACTGATCACATCCGAGACAGCGTATGAGGATACGTCTGTCCGGATGGCTGCGGCATTGTCGGAATAAGTAGTCTATCTTGGTTACTTGACATGCTGGTACGCAAAGGTGGCGTATTGATGGACCGCAGTGAGATGTATTCGTCTGTCTGACATCAGCGAATACAAGATCTCGTTATATTGATTGAGTCCAAACCCTACGAAGGTTCAGGGGTTTGCACGGGTTGACTGTTGCTTTGACTTGCCATGGTGGAGAGCCTAAGTAACGTGCTCGTATATCCGCATCTTGGGTAACAGCAGTTCGTGTAGTACCGCCTGAGACTGGGTTTAGGTAACCATATCCGAGTAATAGGATGGGGATATTCCCTGAGGAGCTCAATAACATTCATCGTGTCTAAGTCCTGCAGGCTGATTAAGTTCAGGCACGAGTGATAAGGTTTGAGTGGTACTACTCAGGAATTATAAGATATTAATTAATTGTAGTTAGAGCTTGTCAGAGGCTCCGATTAATTAATGGATGTCCGGTAACCTTAAATATAGGGATTCTCAATTAATGCAACTCGTTCTCATAACGTGGTAATAAAGGGGTAGGTCAGTATTAATTCTGTGGTGAAAAAGAATTAATATTAATTAATTAATTGTGTCTTGGGTTGTGGACATGGGAATTAATTAATTTATAGGCCCACTTTATTATTTGCATTAGGTCCCAAGTCTGGCCCAACAAGTGTGCTGAATTGAGCCCAGGAGCCCATTAAGGTTTACAACCCTAGGTCTATAAATAGACAGCTCTCTCTCATAAGTTGTAACACAGTTGAAACACACTAAACCTAGGAGAGAGAGAGGGAGGCGCCGATTCATAAAAGAAAGGAGGAGAATTTTCGAATTCTGGTCCTGCTCAAGCCACAGATCTACGGAGTCCTCACCAGTAGTAGATCTGATCAGCACCGGGATACAGATATGAAGATCTAATCTGGAGAACAACAGATTTCTTCTTCTCTTTTCTTTATTTTGATTTTATCTTAGAAATTAGATTTCTAATTTCTGATTCCGCGGATAAAATCGGATTGTGTGGTTGAATTCAAGTTGGAAATTCAAACGCAAAAGATCGGTTCAGACTCGACGGATTTACGGTAATCTCTCAATCCACAAATTTGTATTAAATTCATAGGAGCATGCTAGGGTTTTGTAAATTTAGATTATGTGCAATATCCATAAATCGATTCGGTTCAGTTTGATTTTGGTGATTCGGTTCACGAGAAAACCTTACAGTGTGGTGTGCCCACACTCCAAACATGTGAAGTGGATGAAGTAAGGGTCTGGGCGAGGAGGCAAGTGGACTGGTGGACACTGTCATTCATCAGCTTGCGATAGATCATGAGAACTTGTTAGAAAATTTGATGTTAGAATTTCCTTACTTATCATGTTTTGGTGGGTCAAAGGGTCAAGGCCTAACCAGTCTATGAAGTATCTAGATTAGGTTCAGTTCGATTTTTAAATGTAAAGTCCTTTAAGGTCTTTTTATCGAGTTGTAATTGGAACTGATCGAAGACAGACTGAAGAATCAATCTGAATGTGCAAAAGGGCTCAAGAGACTGATAGTTCAGTATGGGACTGATTAGTCTGGAACTGATTAGTCTAGGTCTCATCAGTTCGTGACAGACAAGTTTGGGACTACATCAAACATTAGAACTCATCAGTCTGGGACTTACCAGTCTGGAGCCAGTCTCAAAATATCAAACATGTCAGTTTGGGATCAACGTTCAGACTTGTGACGTCGACCAGCATGGACTTGTTAGCCTGATGATATTAGTATGGAATCTAATAATTCTTGATTTTAGTTCATTTTAGAGAGCTTTTCGTCTATGTTTTACCAAGTAAATGTTGTTTTGGTCTTGTATTTAGTTGTTCGAGTCCTTTTATGTTTATTTCGTGTTTTAGAGTAAATAATGATGTTTTTGGAGGATTTGGAGTGAAAATACCGTGCAGGAATTTACCATGTTTCTGAAGCGTGTGCTGGAGCAAAAGGAAGCTAATGTTGTAGCATTCCGAGCTGGGTTAATCATTAGTCAACTTAATTCAGAGCTGCGGGATGACGTGGAAAAACTTGTTTTGCTGAGCTGGAAATGCAAAAAGAGCTGATTTTCACCCATTTTTCTCCAATGACAATTTGGGAATGTTGTCAAAAGGGGAAACCTAGAAATTAGGGGGAGGTATAAAAGCTAAAAAGGAAGGAGAGAAGAGGGAGCCTCATCTTGGAAATTTCATCACGCACTCATGAGGGCTCCAGATTTCAGCGAGGGGAGGGAGAGAAATCGTGGAAGGAAGAAACATTTCAGCTGGAACAAGGCTTGGAAGAGGTGAGGAGCAGCTTGTCTTAGCTCAACTGACGAAAAGCTCGTGGAACCGAGGAATCGTTCCTCATCATGGCCGATCGGAGGGGGATTCTCTCACCATCTTCTTGTCCTTAATTCAGTTTTCTAATCATGAATGTTACATTTGAAGGATTAATTTCAGCTCTTACCTTTGTAAATATGAGCTAAATTAGGTTGGCCTTGGGCTATGGGTGAAACTTGCATGTTTTGATTTTCTTGTGCAACATTGTTGTTAATGGCATGGAGTTTGAGCTTTTGAAGGTTTAATTATCTTAATTGCAATCCTTGTGGGAGCTTGTGTTTGTGATTTATGCTTAATCTTGGTTTGGGAAAGCTAGGATTATAAGTAGAATCCTCAATTGCTACACAATATGTTGCATAGAAATATGTAGGTGTTGTGTTTGTTTAAATTCCTAAGAGAGTTGTGAATAGTGTTAAACTTAATTTGAATTTGGGCATAGGAATATGTTAAATCAAATTAAGAAAGGCAATCTCATCTATTTTGGAAAATCTAGCTGGGAATAGCAAGTTGGCATCAACTTACTCTGTGTTGTTGCAATGTTGTAGCATGACCATTTGCAGCAAGTGATTCCATAGCCTAGGTCGTTTCTCTCATTGATTAAAGAATTCGTCAAGCTCGTTCGTATCATATCACCTCCGTTTTTATCATCCCCTGTTTATATTCTTGTTGTTGTTTTCTTATTAAATCATGCCTAGATTAATTAACCAAACCAACTCATTTTTCCTCGTCAATTAAATTAAGTTGAGTGTGTGTGCACCTTACCCCTTCCCTGTGGATCGATACTCGGAGAATACTCCGTTTTATATTACTTGTGATAGTGTGCACTTGCACTAGTGTGTTACACACACGAACATAATCTTAGTTCCAATCCCCGTGCATAGAGGCAAGAATAATTGTCTGAGGAATGGCACTGACAAGTACGCACTTCAAGGATTGGAGATTCCTTAAAGTCTGCAAGCCCAGATTCCTCGGACTGATCAGTCTGGGTTCCTCAGACTGATCATACTGTCATTTTGACAAAATGTGAACAGTCACTATCGAAGTCAAAAAAAAGCGGGAGAAGGTACAAGATTTAGCGGAAAGCCTACTTACCCGCGCAGAGGACAAAGACATCGGATTGATCGAACATTCGATGTGTCTAACGACTCCAAAGATTTGAATCTCAACCCTTCGCCTATTAATAGTCGAGGACCACCAGAGATTCATACACCTAACACCAAACTCTCGAGCTTGTCGATACTCTGTAGAACTTCCTACTCAAAAGTTAGAGGCTTATCTGAAGCTTTCTGTGTGTTAGCTTCATGAACACGAGACTCAGAATGTTTAGTTCTTGAGTTATTCTTGGTGTTCTTTCTCTCCAAGAAAAAACACAACAGTCAAGTACGCTCTGTACTTTAACTTAGACGAGCATTCTAGCCACCAAGCTGACAGTTTTGGGGAGAACTTTGCAGACCCCATTCCGGCGATGAGTAGGTTGCATGGTTTGCCCACACTCTGAGAAGTTGCGAAGTGAAGGATCAACAAAGGACCGTGGGAGCACCTTGTAAATGGGAGCACACCATGCAACATATTATTTATACTCTGCAACATATTATTTATACTCTGAGACTGATACTAAGTTTGGATAAGTGTAAGTCTATCATTAAATCAATTCCACCATGCAACATATTATTTATACCCTGATTTTTGGGACCTACAGAGCCCTTGTATTTTGAAGCTTAGTATATTCCAGACTTATGGTTTGAGGAGAGGACGTAGGGCTTTTGTGTCTGAACCTCTATAATTCCTTTTGCATTTATTGTTTTATTTGCTTTTTCGTAAGGATTTGAAACTCAACACTATCTAAGTGTTGAAGTATATCTCGAACCTGAACCTAATCTCAAACTTGCTAACAAGAAGTTTTCAGATACACAAATTAGTGAGAAACAACAAGTTTGTGAGTGCAAGTTTTCTTGTAAAATTTTCGCTGCACGTATCAAAACTCTGATATTGGGACCAACAAAAGTTTTTATAACTTCTTAGATTTCAAAGTGAGTTTTTGAAATTTTACAGGTCCAAGATTGAGAATTTATCTTTTGAGTTATGAACTACTGAGATTTAATTACTAAAATGTAATTCCCAAAATCTAAATATATCGCTGATTATTTAGGGTACCATGAATATAGTTCTAGTTAGTAATCTGATATAAAATTTTAGTTATGTTGACAAAATTAAGTAAAATCATTGATCTCCAAATACCAAAATAAATGGTTAAGTGTCATTAGTCACAATTTTATTCAAGAGATTGGAAAAATCATCACATCATATATTATATATATAATTAATTGATTGATGGGATTAAGATTTGTAGTGATTGCCCAAAACTAATTTTGCCACGTCTTGGACAACAGTATAAATGCATTAGGCAATAGGCAAGGTGGGTTAGTGTGATTATTACTCTCAAATTAATGTTAGAAAGGATATTTTACCATCCAAATTTCGTTAAATAGTTTTAAGTACTCTTCCGTCCCGTTAAAATAGGTTCTTTTCATTTTTACACATTAATTTTAGAATTAGTGTTTACTAGTTAATTATGGTTAATAATAAAATTGGCAATCGTAATTAACTTGTTTAAGTTTTAAATAAGTTAATTATGATTGTCAATTTTATTATTAACCACAATTAACTATTAAACACTAGCTCCGAAATTAATGTGTCAAAATAAAAAGGGTCTATTGTAACAGAACGGAGGTAGTATATTTTTAGTGATACATGTATAGAAATTATGGAAAGTGGAACTCTCAACTAAATGCTTTTGTTCGAAAAGTTTTTGAACGATCGTGAAGATATATTTGATAGAACTGCTATTGTAGTTCTCTTATAATGATTCTTGATTAAATACTTATCGAAATTATTTTGATCGATCGATGGAATTAGCTGATCCTATACAATTGATTGTGCTTTATTATGTTGCAACTTGCAACTAGATTACTAGAATATGAATTCAACTAACTCAATTAAAAATTAATAAACTCAGCGCACGCTCACCCACCGTTAACTTTAAATAAAGGTTATTTACCAATCACCATTTTAAAAAATATTAATATAATAAATGTGAAAGAAATTAAAAAAGAAAATGGGGAAAATATAGAGTTTGTAATTGACAGACGAATGTAAATAAACAAAATATTAGAGGTTTGTACGGTTTGATTCAAACCATAAGTTAGGTTTAATAAATTCAATTGTCTTACATTAGAGAAACAAGAAAGTCATTCGACTGAGATATGGAAAAAATATAATTTATCTTAACTTTTTATAAATAAGATTTATCTTTATCAATATAGGATTTGGATAAGTATTAATCTAATTGAGATAGATTAGGATTTAGATATCTTTCACATATCAGGATTGATTTCCTTATTTATTTAGGAATCTATCCCTATAAATATCTTTATACCCCACTGTTGTAAACCTGCCATAACACAATGTAGCTACTAGTTAGTCTAGAGGGAGAGTAGGGTTTGTGTTCCCTGACAACTCTGTAACCCTGTAATTATGTTCTTCACCTTGAATAATATATATCACCTTCGTAGGCTTGGAGAGTAGACGTAGAGTTTACACTCGAACCACTGTAATTCTTTGTGTTCTTTATTATCTGTTTGTTATCTGTGTTTGCAATCACTTAATTTCACATCAAATTGGTGCGGTGAAAGTGGAACGAACACATGGTCAAAGTGATTGCAGTAGGTTCAACCAATATTCGAGGTGGAGCATCTCACATGATCGAACGACTTCGATCTGTGAAGGATGAAGATGCGATTGGTGTTTTGCAGCAAGGCTTGGCATATACTTTGAAGGAGGAGTCTGTGTTGACCAACAAGATGACGAAACAATAGAAGAAGGATGCACTGGAGAAACCTTGTAGTGCTCAAATATTAAGCCTGGGAGATACGATGTAGCAAAAGATGTGGAGTAAACAAACAGCAGTTAGAGTTTTGGGCCCGACCTTGAATCAAAAATTGAATTCAGGTGTACATCTTCCACGAGGAGCTATATGGTGTGGGGGAGGCTGAGATGGCTCACAGACTGCAAATAACCAAGTTCAATGGAGCATGTCTTTCTTGGTTTGATGGCGCATACCAGTTTTGATAGAGTAGGGCTCTCAAGGATCATTGGAGCGAAGAACCAAGTTCGATGGAGCAGGGCTCTCGAGGTTTGTTGTAGTATACCGAATTTGATGGAGTAAGGCTCTCGATGTTCGCAGGAGTCGATCAGGTTTGATGGAACTGCTTTTGCATGTTCGAGGAACAATTAGAAATATTCTATTATTCGAAGGGGTTGGGACAAGCGTGAAGCTCGCAATCAAAGAGACTGGTATGAGTTCAAAGCCTCACAGTCAAAGGGACTGGTACGAGTTTGAAGCTCGCAGTTAGTGGCACTGGTTCAAGTTCGAAGCTTGCAGTTAAAGTGACTGGTTCGAAGCTCACAGTCAAAAGAATCGGTACGAGTTGCGCGGTCAAAGAGACTGGGGCAAGTTGCTTGCAGTCACGGGATTCGTAGACTTAGACTATGCAGGATATTTTGGATATGAGGAAGAATTTGACTAGATAGGTGTTGCTACACAATATCAAATGACCTCGATAAACTCTGCGGATATGCTCATTGAGCTAGTACTAAGTCTGAGTACTACTGAGGCTGATCAAAATTGTTGGATAACTCAAAGTACAGAGGAGGTGCTAAAGTTAAAATGATATTGAACATAAGGTGGAGAATTGTTGGAGTTGAATCTGATGAATGCGGGAAGCCCACAATTCAAGTGGGGATCGTCTCTAGGTGCCTTGTGTCAAAAGATTCTTGATAGGTTGGGTTGACGACGGTGCAAGATGAGTTGAGACGGAACAAAGCTCGAGTGAAGGCCATGGATATATGGGCTATTGGTTTGAGGGGAAGATTGTTGGGTTTGGCAACCCAATTGTCCCACATTAGAGAAATAAGGAAGTAGTTCGAGTGAGATATGGAAAATATATTATTTATCTTATTTCTTTGTTGGACGAGATTTAACCTTACCAGTATAAGATTTGGATAAGTATTAATCTATTTGAGATAAATTAAGATTTAGATATCTTTACCATATCAGGATTGATTTTCTTATGTATCTAGGAATCTATCCCTAGAAATATCTATGTTCCTACCTTTGTAAATTTGTCCAAACACTATGTAACTGCTAATAGAGACTAGTTAGTCTATAAGGAGAGTAGAGTTTGTGTTCTCTGATAAACTTTGTAATCCTATTATTATGTTCTTTACCTTAAATAATATATATCATCTTTGTAGACAAAAAATGAACATAGAGTTTATACTCGAACTATTATAATTTTGTGTACTTTATTATCTGTATTTGCAATCGTTGAATTTCACAACACTATCTAAACTGGTCGAGTTAGATTTATTTGACTTATTTGAGAGATATGATTTTCCTATCGATTTGAAAATCTAAATTAAAAGATATTGATTTGACTAATGGTTTTAAGTGAAAAATTTGATATATTTATATATATATATATATATATATATAATATTATTTTAAATATAATACTAATATTTATTAACTATTATCTAATTAGAAAACTAATATATTAATTATATTGATATTAATTCAAATTATATTTTTTCAAATTACGTCCCTATCAATCATCATCCTGTTTCTTTTTTCTTGCGGCTGCAACGCCACAATTTTTTTCACTTCTCTCCGACTTATAATTGTTAACATATGAAATATATTTATATTAATTTTCTTTGCACCATTCGTGAAATCAATATTCAAATTGGTTATAACAATTTATACATTTCATTGTTTTAACTATTCGTTGAATAATATTTTAAATTATTTAAATTGGTCGAGCTAAATTATTTTAATGTAGTTTAATTGATTTAGTTTGGAATTATTATTTAACTGGTTTAGCTAATGAGATTTTCAAAGTATTTCTACTAGTTTGAACAATATTTCACCTGATCAAACCAGACCTTGCATAACAACCCTACAAAATCTCTTTGTTAATGGTGAAAGGCCAAAAATGTCTCTTACATATAAAAAATGATAATAAAATAAATCTATTGATACATTATTTGCACATGTTCTAATCCCGAAGTTAGATATGACAAGAGATATAATCAAATTGAGTCGAGTTGAGTAATGTTTTGCTCAAGCTTGACTCATTTATTTTTTAGTCGAACTTCGAGTTTTTTAAACGAACATTTTGAAGTTTAAGAACTTATCGAGTCTTAGTCAAATATAAAGGAACTTTCTAAATATAAATTATATCTAAAAAATTCATTAGTTTTTTAAAATAAAATTATTTATCTCAAAAATAATATCATATTAATACTCAAATTTAATTTTTTTTCATATAACTAATGTTGGGTGTCAATTAGAGTTAAAGCAACTGTGTGTGGATAGGTCAATAATAGTTCTCATACAACTCTTGAGAAACGAGCAAGCAGTTAAGGGTCGATTTTTAGTTATACTTGATTAGTTGTTTAAGGTTGAGCTTCCAAATATATGAATAGAAAAGAATTGGGAAAATAAGGAAATATATTCTCAAATTTCACAAATTATAGAAATATATCGAAGGTTATTCTATTAGGAAATTATTTCCCCAAATTTAGTGATGTTAGAGAATTTTGTTCTCCTTCGATGAGTAAACAGTTACGTGTCATGTGGCGCTAATGTGGCGGTAACTCACTGCCACATTTGCATCATATGGCAATGACAAATTATTTTTATTTTAAAATAAATTTTGATTTTTTTTAAATATATTCTAATTAGATTGTTAATGTAGTTTATTTTTTTAGTAATATTTTAATGAAGAATATATGTATATATATAATAATACTTTAATTAAAAATAAGAATATTATTGAAAAGACTAAAATAAAAATATATATATTAATAATTAAATTAGAATATATTAAAAAACTAAAGTTTCATTTGAAATAAAAAATGGTATTCATTATCACATGTTAATGTTACTGATATGTATGTAACGGTGAGTCAATGTCACTCCAGTACCACATGGTACTTGACTATTGAGGCATTGAAGGCGGACAAAATTTCCTTAGAGAACTAAACTTGGGATAAACTTAAGATCTCAAACACAAAACACCAAATTCAAATTTAAAATGCAATAAATATTAAATAAAACATTAATTCATCAACAAAACCAAAAATTAAACTTAAACATAAAAGAAATATTCTCATTTTTTCATAACTTTTTATTATATGATTACAAATATACATGTATGAAATATAATCAATCTCGTACAAAGATTTTTATAGAACAAATTTAGAAATCGATCATTGTTTTGATAATTAAGGATGCCAAATAATAGAATAAGTATAGTGTCCTAAAAAAGGTGGTCCATTTAAATGTAGATAGGGTGCATATTTTTTTTCCGAATTGGACCCCCACCCCATTTGATTTAAGGGTTACCCCACCAGCTATGGACGATGTGGAAGGCGTGTGTCATAGGCAATTAATAATTAAAATTTGTCATTTTCAGCAGCCAATAATGTTGCGAACTTTTACAAAATGATTACGTGGCCGCATTTGGGAAAGCCAATCGCGACACCCATCACCATTACACTACATCTACCCATTTCATTTCTTTATATTTTTTTAGCATTAATTTTAACATAGCTACTCTAGAGGTTCGAATCTATGACCTCTTGATTATAGATAAAATATTTTTATTATTGCACTTCAAATAAGGGATAAAATAAAAATGGAAGGAAATTTTAATTACGAATTATATACATTATTAAAATATATATTAAACTCAATTTTATTTTAAATATATGTCCAATTTATAAGTTATTTTATGACCATAGCCAAAATTTGAGAAAACTACAATAATTTATATGTGTTGACGAATGAACCACAACACTTTTGTGTGTCGGATTTTCTCTTCCATCATAAATTTGTTACTAATAATTTTAGCATACACGTTAGAAATATACATAAATTTGTTACTAATAATTTGTAATATTTTTATACTTTACCCTGTGAATACACAATCTTCAAAAATTTCGAAATCGACATTCCCTCTACAGTTCCTTACTCTACAACTTAAAAAAACAAACAACTTTGATTATTTCTTTCTTTGACACTTTTTTTTAGACTCATCCCATTAGAGTTTTATAGTAATTGTCCAAACGAATTGTATCAATTTTTCCCATGGATTGGATGTTTGCCTATTCATTATGTGGAAATTATTTAAAATATCCAAATGAATAAAAACATATTATGAAAATATCTATTTTGATGAGCATATCCCAAAAATACTAAAAAGTATAAAACTATACATGAGAATTTGTCTAAGTATGAAATCAATACAATTATTATTGTGATAATGATGAGATTATTACCAAATATGTATATTAAATGTACTTAACTTGAAAAATATAACTTAAATCTAAAAAATTATTTTAAAAATGTGTGGAGGTAATAATTAAAAAATAATTTGAATAAATATTAAGGTCGGAATCAGGTCAAGATCGGGCCATAAACAAATATAGTTCTTGAAGTGTCAGAGATGGGCTGGAATCAGGTCAATATTATATCAAAAATGGGTCAAAATTGAATTATTTGTGTAATTGGTAAATATCGTGTAGGAATCAGGTCAAGATCTAGGTAAAAAATGAATTGTGTGTGTAACGAATTAAGAGCGGGTAGGATTCCGGGCCATTCTATTTTGATGATTTATTTTATTTTTGACCAGGGTAGGAATTTGGTATGAATACATAATATGGGTGAAGATCATGTTATTTTTAATATTTTATTTCAAATTACAACTAGGTAGGAATCCCAGCCAATAACCAAGTAAGAATCAGGTCAAGATGTTATTATTAATATTTTTAATTATATTTTAGTAAAATCTTTAAATGTACTGCATGAGTAGGAATTGAGTAAGTATGATTTAAAAAATTATTTAAATCATTCTAAGATTATAAATTAATTCAAAACTTAATTTTTTTGAGAAAAGTACAACTGCCAATTGAAATATCACAGAGAAAATGTACTTTTGGTATTTTGTGATGTGTTTATAAAATTTAAAAAATATATTATTTGTTATAGTCAAAATGAATATTAAAGAAAAATTCTTTAATTATTATAATATGCCTGAAATAATAAAAAAAATGTCGGTCATACAGGATAAGTAGACAGAGAATAGTTTTTGTGACTTTTCAGTACTCCATCTGTCCCTTCCTATTAGTCCCATAGGAAGGGGCACAGGAACCAATATTCTTCAGTTAAATAATTTAATGGTGTATTAAATGAATAATTATTGTATTACAATTTACCAAAAGGGCAACAATTTTGAGAAAAGTTGTAACATTTAAAATCTCTACAACTCCGGCGGCATCCATCGTCGGCGGCAACAAGACGTCGGAAAAAGGGAAGGCTGCAAAAAACAATCAATTTAAAAAAAAAAAAGAGGAATGAGCAAAGAATCGAGGAGTAATCTGTAGTTTAAAAAAACGAAAGAAAAAGATGAAGGGGTAAAGACTCAAGGAGTCATCGGATACCGGAAACTAGACCCGGCCGAGAGCCCGTTTACGAGAGGTGTGTGCCGCCGCGTTTAAGAAGAGGAGATTGAGCAAGATTTCTGATCTTGATGGGGCCAATATTGACCGCCGGAATCCTAAACATCACCGCCGCTTGTTCGCCTTCGGCGCCCAGCAAGAGAAAACCATGGACAAACACCTCACTTAGGAGCTTCCAAATCCCAGCAATGCTGCCCACAACGTGCCGACTCACCGGCCTCAACCGCTTAATCACCTTCCTTGCAAGAATCGCAAGAATCGGAATCGACTTGCAGATTGAGAAGAGAAGAAGATGGCGATGGATTTGTGAAGGATTTACAGAGAAGAGATGAAAATGGGTTGGAGAGAGGAAATACGGGTTGGAGAGAAGGGTGCGGCGGGGAGAGGGGGGGTCTTTTGGTTTAGGGTTTGGGGTAGTTTAGTAAATGTAATTTTAAGTTATTAAAATTAGTTAAATTAAATTATTATTTTATTAATTTTTTTTGCCAAAAAAGGAAACGGGACTAATAGGTTGGGACGGACCAAAACGGCAAATGGGACTAATAGCGCGGGACAGAGGGAGTACTTTTTTGGAGCGTTTATGCATTGACAGATGCACATGGAAATTTTTTGTTTTTGGATGGGTAAGACGTACTCTGGACGAGATTTGGTAGAAATAAAATACTCTCTTCATCTAACTTAATTGTCACACTTATTAAATTAGACGTCCTAACTAAATTATTATATTTTTAAAAATAATAATTTTTCACACTCAACAATAAAATATTAATTAGTCGAAGAAGTGGAGGATGAGGTATAACTTATAATCATGGCGGCAAAAATTGGTCATAACGTAGTAGTCAAGGTGGTAGATATACAAATAATGTTAGATTTTAAAGTCAAGGACGGGATGATCACCCCCGCAATTTCTAATTCAAAGGCCATGGAAGGGGATATAACAATAAAGCTCATTTGCAAAAAGCTCATCTCAACCTACAAATAACAAACAAGAAGTTTGTCATTGGTGTGGATGCTAGGGCTGGCAATTCGTGCGTGTTGGGTCGTTATCGTGTCGTGTCTTATCGTGTCGTGTCATTAGCGTGTTTGAGCTTAACGGGTTCGTGTTGGGTTAGTATCGTGTTCGTGCTCATCGTTATCGTGCGTGTTCGTGTCGTGTTATCGTGTCGTATTAATTTTTTTTGTCCCAAGTGTAAAACTGACAATTTTAGTAAGGTTAATTTTTATCGTGTCGGGTCGTTTTCCTGTCGTGTCATTATCGTGTTTGAGCTTAACGGGTTCGTATCGTGTTCGTGTTTGAGCTTAACAGGTTCGTGTCGTGTTCGTGCTCGCTTTTATCGTGCGTGTTCGTGTCGTGTTATCGTGTCGTGTGGTATTGCACGTGCCGCACCCTAGCCCATTTGGTTGAAGCATATCAAAGGCTGCACAAGGACAAAAATGTTCAAGTTGAATCACACCATGCAAGTTTGCCTGAAACAAGATTGTCCTTTAATGCAGTGATAATGATCTATTGAGTTTGGAGCTTTCAGATTATGGAGATAAAAAATAAATTGAGTCTGTTAAATATGTTTACATGTATTATGAATTATAGAATTCTATTATGTGTTTTCTTTTGTTATGAATGATTGTTTCACTTCTCATTTATTCATCTTTATCATTTGGCTCAATTACTTACTCTTACTCTCATTTAATTAGAATATCACAAATATCAATGACAGAATCAATGGAGGGTGAAAGTTTTTGGTGCTTAGTTGACAATACTACTACACTCACTATCTTTACCTTTCACCAAAAAAATGGGGAGCGTTGCTACAATTGCAAATAATAATATACGTATCGTAGGCTCCGGAAGAGCTTTTTTTATTCTACCAATACATAACTTATTATTAATGATGCACTTTTATATCCACAATCCAAACATAATCTACTCAGTTTTAAAGACACCCGATTACATAGTTTTCAGATTGAAACTGACATAGAAAATAATATTAAAATTTTACTCATAACTCAAACAACTGGATGTCGAAAATAAGTCATGGAAAAGCTTCTATGATACCGAGCAAGTAGGGAGAATGAGGAGGAAACAGAAAAGAACCCTCCAAAGGAACTCGCCACCTTAAGGAATCTACAAAAAAGCTAAGACAGATGACTAATTAAGAAGAAATGTTTCTTCTCTGAACAAGACTGGAAGTTAAAACTGTGTATATATTGATTTGAAGTTGCCTTCTCATGCTCATATGACATAGATTTATAGTACTCATTTAAAACTCTCCACCTCCTTCTATAAATACATATGCATTTATCTTCTAAGATATATGAATAATTCATAAATTCAAGATTAATAATATGAAAGACTTCCTAGAAAACTCCAATAGCCCCTTCATTTGGTACATACTGAAAATCGGCATCATCCTATTTTTCTCATATGGGTTGTATTATACTTATATTAAATATCTCGATTAAGACTTCATTATTTAATCCATTCACTCTGTTCATAAGCTACTGAAACACTACTTGAAACTCTTCTACTGATCCCTTTTGAGCGAGCTTTCATAATTCCCCGAGATAACTTTTATATGGTGATGCTCCAAATCTTAACTTAACTTGACGTAATAAGTCCTTCCATGTGGTCAATTTGCGATTGATTTTCATCCATTTATGTCATTCGGATGCCTTTCCTTCCAAAACGAAAGCGACAATCCGTAAGCGTTGTTCATGTGGTGTTTCATGAAATTCAAAATATTCTTCTATTCGAAACAACCAACCATCAACATTTGTGCAATCGAATTCGGGTAGATCGAGTTTGATTATGCTTCCCCTTTGAGTATTTCCTTGTACGCCGATCTACTGTTGTTTAATTCGCTCTGCATAAGTTGTAGCACCGTCTACGTTATTTCCTTGTCTGTTGCCACCTTCATTGAGTTTAGTAATCATATCTGTCACGACATCCGTAAGTTGTTGTATCTTTTTGTCTTGTACTGCTATTGCATTCAACACTCCTTCAATCTTCTTGTTTTGCGCCACTGTATTGATGTCAAAGATTTGTTGTTCTAGATCTCATTGTTCCCTCAGATAAATGACGGTCTCTTCCAATGCCTCAACCTTTTCCACAGGTTTCGTTTCGTCCGCCATGGCTTGAGCTCTGGATGAAAGCACCAATTGATACATTATCCACGTATCCGGACACACTTTAAATGTGAAAACTCTAAAAATTAATTAAAAACTAAACTGATGATTTTATTCATGTTGTTCATAGAACTATATAAAGCAAAAAAACTGAATGATATCAACAAAGATATCAACAAATCAAAAGGATAAATATAAATCTATCTAAGATATGGATTCTAAATCAAATAAGCAATTAAACAAGATATATCTACAACTACAACTAATTAAGCTCATAGTCTCTTAAACGAGTTGACGGATATTAGGACGGCTCGATCTTCTCACTGCAATCACATCTATCTCGTGCGGCAAACTCTCTTCTTCATAGTTATCCAATGACGTGGAAGTAGTTTGATTTACTATCGTATCAACAACCAAAACAAATCAAGCAATAAATAAACCACAATCAAGCAACGTCGTTAGCACAATCAATAAAGTTTTTCTATTTTAATAAATTGGATAATTTGATTTTTTTATATGATAATCATACTTAGGAATGAATTGTAAAGAAGTGAGAGCTATGAAATAAATTACAAATTATTAAAGTTTTTTTAAATTTTCGTTGTCAAATTTTTGCTACCATCATAAATTTAAAACAAAATTAATAATTCAACATATATTTTAGTTAGGGTTGGCAATTCGTGCGTGTTGGGTCATTATCGTGTCGACCCGTTAAGAACACAAGATTTCGTGTCGTGTTGTGTTTGTGTCGGATCGTGTTATATGATAATATATCGTGTTATCCGATAATTATATCGTGTTCGTGTCGTGTCGTGTCGTGTTCGTGTTATCCATTATTTTTTTCTTAAAAGATTTTCGTGTTCGTGTCGTGTTCGTGTTGTGTTCGTGTCAGATTCGTGTCAATATCGTGTTAACAGGTGATAATCGTTTCGTGTTAACCGGTAATTATCGTTTAAACTTGTAATTATCAGGTTCTTAACAGATAATTATCGTGTTCGTGTCGTGTTTTGTCGCGTTCGTTTCGTGTCGCATCGTGTCGTGTTTAACCCCAATATTATCGTGCGTGTTCGTGTCGTGTTATCGTATCGTGTCAGAAATTGCCAGCCCTAATTTTAGTAATATTCATAATTTATAATATATTTGATATTGCAGTTCTATTATAACAAGAAGTAAAAATTACTTAATCGTATAGGTTGTATTTTTAATTTTGACATTAAAAGAAAAGTAAAATTTCTAGTGCAAGAGAAATATATTTCCTTCCTTATATCATCCATTTTTAAACAATTAAGAAAATTAGTGTATTCTTTGTAAGAATTCCACTTGGTAATATAAAAAAAAATAATGAAAAATTTTCAAGTTAATCTCTCTTCCCTAAGAAAAAAAATGAAGAAAGGCTAGATAAAATAGAAGAATATGTCTTTGTCAATGCAAACGGATCCTAAGAAAATGTCATAGTCTTTAGAGAATTCCGACCGTTGAATTTTGCAAAGATAGAAGCTTTTCATAACTTCTTATCACATTGGAATCTAATGTTTAATTTTGTTGTATTAGTAATTTACAATAAGTTATATTTATAATACTTCCAAAATACTAAGTAATATCAATTTTTGCAGTTTAGGATCCAAAAGATGAACTCTCAATTCAGGACTTGAAAGATTCTAAAAATTCTTAATTCAGAACTTCAATATCAAGTCTTTGAATTGAAAATTCCTCTTTCGAGTCCTGAATTGAGAATACATCTTTTAAGTCTTAAATCAATAATTAAAATATTTTTCGATACTGAAACGACAATACTTTTAAAATGGAATACGAGATTGATACATGACCGATGTTCACTCATTTACTTTTTCATAAACGGGCGGGAAAATATAATTTTAGAAAAAAGCGCTTGCTCTTGTAACACAATGCTTGAATTTTCAGATAATCATGTAATAAAAAAATTTCTCTTTAATTTTAACAACTCACCGGTAAAGAGAGTTCATAAAAATATCATCACTATTATTAAAATTGAAATTTTGTATTAGAAGGGTGATGCCCACCCAAACCTTTACTAGTGCCCATGACGGATTCCTTCTTGAATAATTATTTCAATTTAAAAATAGGAAGAATTTCTTTTAAATTTCAACAAGAATAAAATATTAAAATATATGTAAAAGACTAAAAGTTGAAAGCTGTCCAGTTTGATCTTGCACATTTGTCAAAAATAATTTAATATTTAAACAAATATCCAATATTATATTACTCTTATTTAAAGTATTAATTAACCTCTCATTTTTATAATATTATATTTAATATTTTCATTTTCCAAAATTATACAGGAAAGTAATGGTAAATTATCAGAGGAAAAACAATATCAAATATAGAAATTGAATCATATAATTGAAACACCGTAAAATAATAACTCGGACCAAATAATAGAAAGGAAGAGAATATATTATAGACGATAGTGAATCCTTCAATACCATATTAAATGAGGGTTGGTGGACTCACTCGACTTCTCAATAGATAACCTTTTTTTATCTAGAAAATCTATATAATATATTAAAAGTTTTAATGATTTTCCTACTCAAATTTTTGTGTACATGTTAAATTAAAAATATTGAATAAATTCATAATTTCATTGTAATTATTAGTTCAAGGCAATTATATTTCCTATTACCAAAATTTTATCTATCGTGACCATTCATGCAATATTCCAATAATTATATCCTCTTATTAGTAGATCTAATACTAATTTTATTTAGATAAAAAATGCAAATATAAAAAAAATTATATTTTTTTATATTAAAATCTTGAATATAAAACATATTGCTGTGCAACGAAACCGAATGTACATGGACAAAAAAGGTGTAGAGTTGTATTTACATAGTGATGAACTAAATCACATGAAAATAGTAAAAACTAAAATAAAAAATTTTAAAAAAAAAGTGGAAATATTTTTTGTTGGGTGGAGAAAAAAGAGTAATATATACAATAATATTTCATCCATTAAGTACAAGCAAAGAAGCGGAAGGTACACCTTCTATATTCAGCAAGTCCATTTCCAGAGAGCTTCAGAGCTGCATGAAATCATCGTAGAAATACTCATAAAAGCCCTTATCCGACGCCCACCACGGCGGCTGCATCCACCCGTCCGCCGAGTCAACAACCGCCAACTCGCTGCCTGACTCGGTCGACTCGTAGCTCCCCTCCAAACTCGGTAGCTCAATTATCTGGCCCAACTCATCCGACCCCGCATTCCCTCCACAGCTCGTTGAAGTCACCGTAGATGACGACGAAGAGCAAGAGGAGGAGGAAAACGAGCACAGTGGGCCGAGCTCCTCCATAGCCGCCGCCTTCGCCGCCGCAGCCTGCACGTCCTGCGGCGAGAGCGAGTCCGGCCGCGGCAGCGACTCGCTGAGGTGAGGGAAGTTGAGGATCACCGAGCTGCCCTTGATGCACAGCGCCGCCACGTCGTGGGCCCTCGCGGCCATCTCCGCCGTGGGGTAAGTGCCGAGCCAAATGCGCGACTTCTTCCGCGGCTGACGGATTTCGGAAACCCATTTTCCCCAGCTACGCATCCTCACTCCTCTGTAAACCGGGTGCTTGTTTCCGCTATCTCTCGCTCTCTTCTTGACCTTGTTCTCGGCTGAGGCGGCGGCGGCGGCGGTCTCAGCAGCCGGACACGGCGGCTCGGCCATCGTCGATATGTAGACAAAGGTGGGGGAGGGGGAATATTCTTGTTCTTGATCACATGAGAAAATGAGTGGGGTTTAGAGAAATTTGTATATAATGAGAATAAAAAAGTGAGATTAGTTGAGGAATGCTAAGCGTCTAGTTTTGGATCAAACCTGAGAAACAAGAAAGAAAAAACCAACAAATTATACAGACAAAAAAATATCACGATGGCCCTAGTTTTGACAAAATTGTAAGAGAGAGAAAGAAAGATGAGAGAGATTGTGTTAGTGTACATTACATATAATTCATGAAATTATATTATAATTTAGTTTAGTTGAGCAATTAATTTATGTTTGCATTTTGTCAGGGCTCAAACCCTCTGTACTATATTGGTGTTCCATTGTCTCGATTACTAATTTTAATTTATATTTTTACGAAAACAAAAATCAAGTATAATACAATATAGTCTGATTGATTTATAAGAATAAAAATCAAAATTTTTTAAGAACACAAATTATAGTTATAAATTAATCAATTTTAATAATCAAATTTTAGTTAAAAATTGAAAAATAATTACTAAAAAATATTATATACCCTAATTAGGTGGGTTGAACTTATAAAATTAGTCCAAATCATAATAAAGATTAATAATTTTAATAGTGAAACAGAGAGTGGAACACAAAAAGTAGGACAGAGAATCTCATGCCATTTTGTCAAGGTGAAATGCATACGATTGTTTGCTACATTACACGTATCTTTACTTAGTGTGATTTGCTTTTCTTGAAATTGAACACAAATATATATTATAGTTAAAGAAGTAATTTATTTGGTGAAATTAAAGAAGAGTGAAATAGAATGGTTTATAGTTAAAGAATAGATGGTGATTAAAATAAAATTTGTGAAAGAAACAAATGATAGGCGTTTGGTGGGACGGTATTATCAAAATAAATAAAGAAATAATTAGAAATAGTTTATGCAACCACCAAGGAAAATAGGAGAAATTGGATTTAATTAGGAGTGGCGTCGACCACGTACGTGTATAAGTCCGTTGAGGGGTCTATTTCTATATATAATAGTAATATTAATATAAATGTAAATATAAATAGATTTTTCTTTCGTTTTCGAGCTCCAGCTAATTGAATTATCACCAACAAGAAATCACATATACGAAACGAAACTTCTATTTATAAGCACTCCTCACTACATAAGATATTTAACACATGTTAAAAGCTTATTCAATTCTTGACTAAGGCATAAGTGATTACAATTTTTGTTTTGTAACTAATAATATATCATGAATTTGAAGTAAAATTGGCAAAAACTTGCATTAGGCACGCCTAAATGGTTTAGGCGGATTTTATCCATACCCAAATGGGTTCACCCATCTCAAATAGGGTTTATTAATCTCCAATTAAGGTATATTAGATAGGTTTGGGTTTGGATTAATGGATAAAATCCGCCTAAATTATTAGGCGCACCTAACCTGAGACCTTCCCAAATATTAATGCATTCAAGAAAAAAGGTGTACATAGTTATCTATAACTAATAGATCACCAACTTATTTTTGTTCAAAACTTCAAATATATTTTATTTGCTAACTTATTTCATACATTCAAGCATAATAAATTTGATTAATTAAACTAGAGTTTGATCTTTACGAATTATATGTTTATTTACTTGTTTTTTCACTTTTCTCAAATCTATAAATGTCATTACAGCATAATGTTATATTTATTCTACTCATTTACTAATTATCTATGCGCTGACTGTATCGATACAATTATTTAATAACAAGAAAATCATTTTCATGTCATTTTCTTTACCACTCCAGATTTTTTGAAAAACATATTTCATCTTAAAATATATAATATAGATCAAGAAAATTTGAAGTAGAAACTCATGTAAGGCTGCTGCTTTAGTTTACTTTGCAATAATCAAACGAAACCTAAATGCAATGAAACACATTTATATGTTCAGACAAAATTTCAAAAAGAAAGCATTTATACATCAAATAAAATAAGAAAATACAACATGGTCTCGAGTTGGGCAACTATTTGTATGATTTTGTTCTATGCTGGGCTGGAAGATCACTTGCTCAAAAATCTTGCCTTTTTTCTTTAAAAAATCTAACTAATCTCCAGCATCAAAGCAGAAAGAAGGAAAATACAAAATCTAACTCTCAAAACAAAGTGGGGTGGTGGAGAGTGAGAGTATACACATTTTTGCAATATTATGCCATACCATACCAGTAAGGTGGGCGTCAGCCTCCGGCAAAAAACATAAATCAATCTCACAACTTCAAACCCGGCCATATTCCATTCCAAGACATTAGTTGCTCCATTTTGTCTCTGTCACATTCTAATCCCAAACATTGATCTCTTGCTCAATCATCTGAAAATGGCAATCTCTTCCAGAAATGACAGCAGGTGGGCGCTTCACCATCACTATTGGATCGCAAGATCCTTGAGCGAATCCAACTTCTCGACATTCCCATTGGAAGATGCACACTGGTCAGCAAATGAGCTGTTTGGGTTACCATTTTCAGATAGCTTGTGATTTTGGTGGTAATATGAATTTGAGACAGCAGAGCTGCGACTACCCTCAAAGTATGTTGAGTTGGGGAAGTACTCAGCGCATCGAATTTTCCATCCTGCAAAGGAATAACAAATTCAGGAAAAACCAGAATCACAGAAACTCTTGCTTGTCCGAGGAGGAGAACAGATAATCCTGTGCTCCCACATTTAGCCATTTATATATATATATAGGGAGTAGATCACATGCTAAAAGTTAATTTGTGTTAAATAGTAATGAATTTACACCATTCATCTCAAACATCTCAAAAAAATCAATAGTTGAGATTATATTCTTTTTCAAGATTTCATGCTTAATCGGTTTATATATCATGCTTAATTAGTTAAGCATGATTTATAAAGCAATTAAGCAAGAACGAAAATTATCTTAGTTTTTCAATCTTTAATGCTTAAATCTCAACCATTAATGCTATAAATATAGCTGCAATCAAGTACTAAAATTAAAGTTTGTGCTAAATAGGAATAAATATCAATCATTTGATTGATAGCGCATTAATGGTTGAGATTATAGCATCAAACATTGAAAAATTAAGATAATTTTTGTTCGTGTTTAATTAATTAAGCATGATTAATAAACCAATTAAGCATGAAATCTGGAAAAAATAATTAATCTCAACCATTGATATTTTTAGATGAATAGTGTGCATTCATTCCTATTTAGCACAAACTAACTTTTAGCATGGGATCCACTCCCTATATATATATAACAACTATGATATTATCTACAATATGCAAAGATAATGATTTTTTTTGATCTTGCAGGTAAAAAGTTATTGCATTTTATCTATCATATTCTGCATTATATAGTATAACTTCATGCATTATATTGTGCAACTCCATTCATTATATAAGAATTCGTGTACTGTTACGAGAATTATGCATATAATCACTAATTTTTATTTTTTGAGATGATCTTTAAATCGAAACATATGCAATAGGGATTTCATTTGAAAGATAATTAAATTACCTTTAATTTGATATATGATACATTAAAAAATAATCTAAATAGAAGGAGATATGACCATTTAAAGATTTAGGATGATTTTAGAGGAAAGGGAATAAATATTACAAAATTACTCTTTAATGCATGTTTCACTACACTATAATACAGACGAGATTTATTTAGCCTTGAGCGTTAGATCACCAATTGGATGTCCGAGATTAGTTCTTATTTTCACATGGTATGGGGAGTTCTCATATGATCACTTCCCTATATATATATATATGTGTGTGTGTGTGTATATAGAGAGAGAGAGATCCACTCAAGTGCTAAAATTAAAATTTGTGCTAAATAGGAATGAATCTCAGTCATTGGATTGATTGCATCCATGGTTGAGATTAAAGCATTAAAGATTAAAAAATTAAGTATAATTTTCGTTCGTGCTTAATTACTTTATAAATCATGCTTAATTCGATTAAGCATGATTTATAAAAGCAAAAAAGCATAAAATCTGAAAAATTGTTTGAATCTCAACCATTGATTTTTTTAGATGAGTGGTGTAGATTCAATCCTATTTAGTACAAACTAATTTTTAGTATGTGATGGACTCCTATATATATAGAGGAGAGATCATGTAAAAAAAAATTCCCCTGTGTGAAAAAGAATGAATCATGTCAATCAGATCTAAAAAAAATTAATGGTTGATATGCAAACAAGCAATGAATAAAACACAATCAAGCAACAACTAAAACACAATGAAGCGACATTGCAATCAAGCAACGACCTAAACACAATCAAGCAACGTTATAAACACAATCAAACATTTTTCTCACTTTCTGACGTTAAGGATTTTCTCACCGGATCTGCTCCCTATATATATATATATATATATATATATATATTTGCAATTAAATCTTCAACAAATTTAAAATAAAACAAATCCTATGTGTCCGTCAAAGTTGGCCAAAATGAAGTTGTTTAGTTGTGATGAACTTAATAACAAGTAATTCAGTTATAGATTCAAGTGAAATATATCACTCATGCATTTTTTTAACAGTATACGCAAGATATGCATTTTTTATAAGTGAAATGTATCATTCACGCATTTTTTTACAGCATACAGAACAAGAAAGATATGCACATTGCAACAACTGTAACAAAAATGAAAGTAATCTCCATTGATCTCTGACTAACAAGATGAATAACCATTCAATTTTATTAATAACACACCCATAGCATGATGATAAAAGACTCACTTGATGCAGCATCATGATCAACCAAAATTGTCCCTAGGAGTCTGTGGACTGCAATGCAATCCTTGAGACTCCAATTTCTAACTGGCTCAAGTGCTCCATTTCTGAAAAGAATATGAATTAGATTCAGTGCAAAAAAAAAATCTATCATATTTATGGAATTGATAAAAATTATAATAGCATAAGGTGAATTCAGGCCATCAAATGAATTAGATTCAGTGCCAAAATTTTTTATCACATTTATGGGAATTGATAAAAATTGTAATAGCATACGGTGAATTCAGGCCATCGGATGACTCTTCTATCAATTTAATAGCTTCTTCCTTCCTGTGTGGTTCCAAAACAAACATCATTTCTGCTACAGCAGCTTTGTGTGTCAACGAACCTGAAACTACGAGTAAAAAAACAATATTATAGTGGGCAAGCATGTGCAAATCAACATCTATATGAAGCATACACAAGTATTACCCGTATGTCTCTCTAGGAAAATAGAGTTTGCCTTGGTGAGAGATTTCTCGTGCAACCGACTGCAAAAGGAGCCAACCAGATAAACAGAGGCTCAAAATAAACAAAAGGCAAATCAAACCAAATCCGCTCCTCTTGCCAGGAAAGGGGGAGGGAAAAATAACCAAGACTAGAGCACCTGAATGAAGGGCGCTCAGCTTCTAAGACACCCCAGATGAGTTTTTCTGAATCAGTTACTGGAGCTGGCATGGATGACACTTTATGGAAGAACTTTATCTGCAAGACCGGAAATCGAACACAATAAAATATTATGCAAAACATGTCGAGATATAGGAATGTGCCTTCACTTATGCATTGCATTGGTAAGACAGAAATATGCTGTACTGATTTATCATACCAAGCAACGGTGAGCATCTGGGTTATCAGCATCCAATCGGAGCAGATTCTTAAGTGCCTGCAGAAAGATAGGACAGGTTCTTCATAACCTAGAAGCTAGAATTTGCAAAGCCACAAAGACAGGCCAAGAGAATAGGGGAAAGAGATCGCCCATCAGAAAGTTACATTTCCGAAAAAGTTTATCAACTTCAATTTATGCACCAGAAATTCATCAAGAAAGCAAAGTTATTGCTATATATCTACAGTCTACTTTAGCTAAAATGAAATATACCATTTATGGCTGGGGATTGGGGAACAATGATCATCAGAAGAAGAAACATCAACTTAATAGACTACATTGCATAAGAACTTAACCTGCAGAGCAAGTAAGATTTTCTGCTTTCTCATATTAACTTCAAAAGAAAGCAAGTGAGTCTCTAAGGAATCAGAAGAGTGTTTTTGGAGTAGCTTTAAGTACTTTGTAGCTTCCACCAAAGGATCTTCAACCTACAAGTAACACAAAAATCATATAAAGTGCAGTAGTATTACATTTTTTAATAATTTTATAGTCTCTTTCAGGTGGTATAAATGGAAGACAATTTCAATAAGATCAACTACAACCTAAATGGAGTAGAGAAAGAGACCCCAATAAACAGGATTGCCAACACAACCATAAAAACAAGATACTAAATGGAAATGTAACAAATACCTGCAGCAACTTCTCTCCATGCGGATCCAGATCTACTGGCTTTGCTTGCCTTTTTCCAGATTTCAAAACAGTAGTAGCATTTGATTCTTCTTTGACTTCTGCTTCCTGTACAATGCAACTAATTTAATGCAAAACTATCTAAAATAAATTCTATCATAGAAGCTGTGACAGTAAAGAGTGTTTACTTTCTTAGCTCGGGCTTCAGCCTTCCTCTGTTTCTGCCTCAACTTCTTTTTCTGAGAAGGAGGCAACTTGGATATCTCTTCATCTTCTTCAGTAGATGACTTTGGAGGAGAATCATACAACTTCAAGTAGCATCTGTGTGTCAAGAGGCAAATAAGAAACCAAATTTAGTAAGTTTTTGAGTGAATTGCATTGTGTCCCATGAAATCCCAAGTTACAGCAATATGATTTCTTAATCACACAGTAATGGATTTAAGTCTAAAATGTCAAAGGCATCATGACTAAAGCATTAAACAAAGAGCAATACCTTATGGCTCCAGCAGCTGCTTTGCGGAAATAAGAATGAGCATGAAGGCGGTCTTGAAAATTCAGCATATCAACATAAGTTCGAAGAGTCATTTTTCTTAAGCAGTAGGAGTGGAAGTCAAACTGATCCTCTGTGATGTCTGCATAATGCTTTTCCACTGCAAGGAATTTCTTCAAGGCCCGCCCCAGGTCACCTTGGCGCAGATAACTTTCTCCAGATGCCAATTCATACCTTAGATATATCCATTGGAAAATTGATTCAGAACGCATGCTATGAATTGAAAACTTATTGACTCAGTAATTTTAAAACACACACCACATGCACTGCATATCATGAAGGTTATTGTGCTGCTCTCCATCTTTAGTGAATAAGACAGCTGTCTTCTCAGCCAATGCAACCTAGAGTAGAAATATCATACATAAACATAAGAACATATACATGAAAAATCCTGATTTAAGAATCATATTTGGATAGACTGTATAATAAAACCAAACCTGATCAGCTTGCAACATACGTTTGACACATTCACTGTTCACATAGCGATCAGCGAGATCCATACATCTTGCTTCATCAGCCAAAGCAGCAGCTGCTACTGGATCACCAGCATGCTTTAGTATCCGGGACTGCAGTGTGCAAGTACCAGCAACACATGTTAAACTTTTGCAAATCATAGGTAACTGGTCCTCACACAAAATAATATAGGACAAATATTGGCATGAAAGAAATTAGTTAAAATATATAGCAATATACATGTTACACTAATTGATGACAAGAAGCAAAATAGATGTTCGCTCAAGCTACAAGATTCGAAGCACTTGCAATCATGAAACGGAAGTACAAAAGCAAGTAGATAAATGTAACCTGTATGGATCATATCAAAAAAGCAGATGACGTAATTATAATACAGATTGAAATCAAGGCGAGTAATACTCAAAAACAAAAGGAATTGTGTAACTTCCTCATGGGGTGAAACTACCAAATTAGCAAAAATGCAGAACATATGCCAAAATAATCTACAATACTTTGGCTTCGGCTTCGCTAACCTTCATACTTATTTAGACACGGTTCTTACTGGTCAACACAATCCATACAAAGTGATCTAATAAATTACAATGACACAACTTTCCTGCCCAAAGAAGTTCTAAAATATAGTAACTCATGATACTAATAATTATGATATGCCAGGGTCATCTCTAAACTCTTCAGTCTGTATTCATACTTATTTAGCCACAGTTCCTTATGATCAACACAATCCATATATAGATATATAAAGGGCAAATTACAACTCGATACCTAACCTTTGGACCCATCCTGACTAAAATATTTATAATTTGATACCCGACCTTGTAAACTTGCATCAAACCTAGCTCATGTTCAACTATCCAGTGCATAAAAGCATATGTGGTTTTCCTGAGTCTGACTATAGATTCCAATGTATCTATTAGATTACATTCAGAAGGCTTTACTGGTTATGAACCTTTTATTTAATTTACAGCATTTAATAATTGTCAATGACTAATTATGATTTAGTCAGCATTTGATTGGATTTATCTACTATTGTTTAGATAGTTAAGACAAGGTTGAGCACACGTTGGTGTGAGGATCGTCAATAAATACCTCTCGAAGAGATAGCTCAATTAAATGTATGCGCAATAATACTCAAATTCATAAAAACAAATCCTAGAAACTATTTTACTAAAACAGACACAATAAAAGAGTCTAAAACTAAAATACTTTTAGATAAATCTAAAAATACTAATTCCTAATCAACCATTAAACATGATTAAATACTGCAAATTAAGACTCCTAACATGAATATTAACTACTATCAGTAAATCATTATATTTTCTCTACTACTAATGCATTATAATATTATTTCCATTAATGAGCTTAGAAACTATACTGTCTCAAATATATTAAAAAATACTAATAATGTAATTATCATGCAGATAGTACTATATACACATTAATAATAATATGATAAATGACAATCACTAATTACTCCATACACATACAATAAAAGGACTTAAATAAGGGTAAAAAGTGTTCGAGGAGATAATATCAGATAAAAGAATTCCAGTACATTCAATTACCTTTACTGAGTACAAATCAATGACTGTTGGTGTGTGTTCTATGGCCTCATCAATTTTTTTGAGAGCAACACCATACTGATTGCGTCTGTCATAATGCTGTAGAAACAACCTTCTAAGCAAAACCAAGATACCATACTAATACAAATGGCAAATGTAAACAAAAGCCTCACAAATAAAGAAAAGTTGCAAACCTGAGCCAAATAAAACAGAATCCACATAAGTGTTGAAGGAGGCTCCCTCTCAACCCTGAAGGTAGCCAAACAAAATGAATATGATAAGCAACATCACACAAATAAAATGGGTATAAAACTATTGATGATTAAAAAATGGAGTTCCTATATAAATATCATGTCATATCAGATAACATCTACTTGGAAGGTCAGCCACAATAAAGCAAACAGGATATTCATGTCAAGCTGCATTATTGGTCATGATTCACAAAAAATAAATAATCAAAATTTCAAATACACATGTTAATGCATAGAAAAAGCTTTTTTGGAACTGGTAGATGGCATATCTCGGGCATAAAATTCAGCTAATGTAGTAAACTAAGCTATGACCATAGTCTAGAAGAAGTTGTATTATTCTTGAAATTAGCTAAACCAATAAATGTAGAATATAGATAGCAGTTGTGGAAATTGTAAATAATGTTTAGAAATTTAGATATTCCAGTTCTAGATTAATCACACACAAAAGGAGATAATGCTCCATCTAACTACACTCAGGAATTCATCTACTGAGCGAGCCAGAGCAAGAGATCTTCTTAAAGCATATAATCTAAAATTAATACATTTGATGGATCAAGTAAAATGACCTCCCAGGATATGCACCAGTTGTCTTGATGGCATGCTCCAGCTCAAGAATTAACTGCTCCAAGATATCAGCCTATACAAGAGTTGCATGCTGACACTTTATACACTAGACAGGAAAATTAAATCAAATCTAATGAAAAAATCACAAAGTTTGTGCAGGAACCAACTAACCTTCCCAGGGTGGTCATACAGAGGAGAAAGATCGGAAAATAGAGAAGGAACACCCTAGATATGCATTTAAAAATAGAAATCAACTCAGGAACTAAGATTTCATCAACTACAAATCAAATACACAGTTGAAAAAGGGTACCTTGGTCAGAAATGGTCGAACATAATTTTCAGCTGCGGAACGAAATTTTTCAGCACTCAGAAAATCAAGAGGGATCCTCTGCTCAGCGGGAGTACAAACAAAAGAAAAGCATTTAAAGGCTGTATATAGCTAACAAACTTTAAGTGTGGATTAGAATTCTTGAAGCCAATAACACTAGGTGGAAATACAACATTATTCCAAGAGCAAGGCATGACAATAGAATGTATAACAGGATTCACTTTTTAAGATAAAAATATTTGAATGAGATACAGGGTACTTTTCAGATCCCAAGCATGAAAAAATAAAATTTGAGGTCTTTTTTTCTTTACTCATTCTGGTAATTTAGACAACTTAAGTTAGAAAATGGAATAGGCACCACACTAAAGACGGCCACTACAAGTCAAACAAGCTTTTCAAAAACAAACTTCACACTACACTAAACTTCAAAAGAACTATGAAACAACAAAAGAACATGAAACTTTAGACATTAGAGAACTCACTGTACACAGTGTAATTTCAAGTCTACCAACATTAGAGAACTCACTGCTTGTTCAATTTGACGTAATATAAATGAATATACAACACTTTAGACAAAGATGCTTATGTTCCAATGAAGATCCATCAGTGGCACAGTTCATTACCTTGACAGCAGACGACCTAGTATATTGCTTGCTAAGTGACGCATAAAGGGATTCTAGCCGATCAATACCATCAGAAGAATACTGACCATTTTCTGAGTACAGCCCCACACACCTTTGAAGGCCTTCATAATACCTACCATTTTAGAAGACTCAGAACTGCAATAGGAAATTCAAATAGCCAACTAACTAGCAGGGAAATACTTAATTTTAATTTGCACTATTCATCAAAATCCTCCAAAATCAGATAGAAGGAGCAATATACATGTTCCACATGGGTAAAAAATATATCTCATTTAGATTAGTAAAACAACGGTAGCGCAGCCATGTCATGAGCAGTTTGAAACTAAAGTTCTTTATTTATGAGATTCAGGTCACACAAAAACCTGCATATGCATCTTCTAGACAAGGTTTTCAAGAAATGTACTAGTTATTCGCCATACAGCAGATTCCAACAAGTTTGCAGAATGAAAGAGACCTCAAAGGCTTAAGTGAGTATGTGTGTGTGCATAACATTGTTTGACAGCCCAATTTTTTATATCAACTTACAACTGCTTCATATATATAGCATACCCCCATATTTTCATGCAAAAAAAATGGACAAATCTTGGGACAAAGAAAGTGGAAGGAAATGATGTGTGTGGATGCAGGGATCCAATATTTCCTTATAATTTGATTCATCATTTTTGCTAATATTTCCTTCCTGGTTTCGCATCCTCTCTCTTTTGCTTCACAGAATGATGTAGACCTATTTTTTAACAACAAATCCTGTATTCACCAAGGCAATAGCCAACCATGATCTAAGAAATTTAACAAGGTTATTGTAAGGCAACTCTAATATATTCAGAAGAAAATTTCCAACAAATTTGGAAATAATCAAGTGCCACCTCGCATTCCAAAACAATAGAATGGAAATTTCAAACGAATAACCATTTCCAGATACCTGTAATTGTCAGGATTCATAGAAAGTAGTTTCCTGTACAATTCTTCTCCTTCAGTAAAGCGGCCAAGCTTTTCAAGCAGAGAAGCCTCTTGCTCTTTGTAAGATAATTTATCAACCTTCACCAAAAAAGAACATTATTTCAAAAATAAAAACGAAAATTTATGTTAAACACCAGATACTATAATCATAACTCACAATCTTGAATTCTTTCTTGTGCAACTCCTCAAGAGCCCTCTCAATTAACCCACATTCTTCCAGTAAGGAAATCTGAAGAAAGCACAAATTATAAGTAGTAGTAAATAAATTATAAGTTAACAAAGATCACATCACAAAGGCTTCATGAGATGACTAATACTCCCTCCGTCCCAATTTATTAGTCTCATTTACCTTTTCGGTGAGTCCCATTTATTAGACCCGTCTCCTAAAATAACAAATTTTTTCACACTCGCCAATAAAATATTAATTCCACTACACTCACAAACATTGTTATTGTGCCATTTCGGTTTGGGACTAATAATTAGGGACGGAGGGAGTAATAGAAAAGAAAAAACTCAGACTAAAACCAAAAAAAAAAATCCAACATTGTCTTCTAGGTCAACTGAATCAAAAGCCTGTTATCTTTAAAATAAGCCTCAACAATGAAGGCCACAAGCATTGCATACACAAAAACACAAACACAATATATGTATTTTGTGTAGTGACAGCCGAGAAGAATGTCAATTAGTGATAGATCAATCAACATGGATGAAAAATGAAACGGATGGTCCCGAGCTTCCAGCATCCAAATACTAGTAGCTAAGAGAAGAAATACAATGACAGTGAACTCAGTACAAGGTCATAAGCACAAGTTTTAGTAGGGCGTACAGAATAAAGGAAGAAGAACAGATTAAAGATAAAATAACAAATACTTATTCAAGCATATAGAGGAGCAAACAGTACCATAATTAAGCAGATGAAATGTACAATAATGTCATCAATTGATAAATTATATCTTGAACAGCATAGGGCAGTAGAAAAATCATCAGGAACTTAGAGGCATAAAAAGTATTTCCCACATGCTACAATTAAAGGTTACTATACCTTGTACAATAGCATCTCTCCATGCTCACAACGTTCATTATCAGGAGGGTAATCATCCTCTAGAGTCCCTTCATATGCTTGAAGGATATCAACTGCCTTTGACCCACTGATAAATAACAATGGTAAGAGCAAATAAAGACCAAAGCACCTATCTTCAGTTGAGTTCTTGTCTATACAATTGGCAAGTACACAACTTAAATTAAAAGAAACAACTAGACTATTCAATTATCCGTAGACTCATAAGACACATGCATTTAGTCCAGCATGCATTGCACCACATAACAGTTTCTGGGCCCATTGTTTTACAGTTATTAATCACCAAATGGGATGAACATTAGAATGAGAATCATCAGAAGAAAGGCACAAAAGCAATTTATGTAACAACATACTTAGAGTTCAGATGCTGGGCAACAGCAAATCCAATCCAATTCATTCGATGATTTGGTTTCAAGGTGAGCAATTGTTGTCTTGTCTCGACAAAACCTTCCAAGTCACGCATTTGAGCCTGAAAATTAAATATGAAAACAATGAATTGCATCAGTGGAGATGAAATTATGCTCAAGACAGAGGAGTGTAGAAAAAGACATGACTAGATGACAGCATATTTTCAGGTTTTTATTCAGCAGTAGCATTTTTAGACATATTGTGCATATTTCTTAATTACGAAATAATAGAAAATAGATTTCTACAAAAGTCTTTTAGAATAAGCAGGTACACAAAGATGCACCTGTAACAGCGATAGATCCCGAAGTATTTCAATGTTATCAGGATCAATTTTTAGCGCATTGCGGTAACACTTTATTGCTTCCCTGTATTCTCTGTCGGACCGGTATAGAAGGCCGTATACATGCCAGCAAACATGACTCTTAAGGTCATTCTACACAAATGAGAAATAAAAATTAGAACACCATATGACAGTAATCATAAAGGCAACAGCAGTTCATGGGAGGGCAGAGGAAAATTAGAAATTAACCTTCAGTCCAAGTTTAACGAGTTCATATGCTTCAGACTTGCGATCCATGCAATTCAAAGTCAGCCCTTTCATTGATAAGGTCTCTGTGGTCCAGAATAGCAATCCAAAATATAAAAGGTAGAAGAAGTTTAGAAAAGCAGTGTAGTGATAGACTTGCAGAACTAAGATTGAAAGCAAGAATTTGAAATTCTCCTCTTGGCATACATTATTAAATGATCATAGGAGTCCAATGTGTATAATTAAGCCCAATGTGCAAATCTTTCTTGATATTACCCTAATAGATATATAGCATCATCACAGTTACATTAGTAATATCAATTACACCTTGCACATTGATCAAAAGGCAAAAATATACAGCAACACAAAGTAGAGAGGTTAACAGAAACAGCATTAAAGATCAATAGATGATGTATTCTTAGCATAAAAGCTGTAGAAAACAATCAAAAATATTGAATGGATAGAGTTCTCACATACCAGTATCCGCCATACGAAAATTTGTTTTCCATTATAATTAAGTAAGGTGAATGAAGAAGGAAATGTAAACACACACACATACATACATATATATACATATATACATACACACACACACACACACACACACACACACACACACACACACATATATATATCCAAATAACACTCCATAAGATAGTTTTGCATACCTCCATGATCAGGGAACTTCTTTAAGATGGTATCAGCAGCTTTTAAACCTTTTTTGTACTGTTTGGTCTCATATGATTTCTGTAAAGAAAATATAAAGATGCCTCAATATTCACTATTGACTGGCATTAGGATGTAAATTTGCATTCAAACAAGAAATATTACCGACTTTCAGATTGCAGTATACATACTTAACTCAAATGCCTCATATTGCACATAGAAAATATAAAAGCTTAAAGCCAAATGACAGGTTCCATAAAACTGCCATCATGATTTATATGTTACTTATATTTCAAAACTCAAGCTCTACTAAATGTGCCAGTGTGAGAAGTTGACGAAGATAATGTCCATTTGATTATTCAGCATCAGTCTCAGAGGGCACAACCAGAGTACCTAAAAGTTGCTAAAACTGCCTATAGCATAGGTCCCATAATTTTTTCCAGTCAAAACTCATGTCTCTAAGTGATTTCATGGTCAATTAGCTTCGCATTCATTTATGGAATATTGATCTGTGAAAAACAACTTCAAGATGTGATTTTCATGCCCCATTAAGGCCCCTTATATCTTCTCACACTCTTATATACTAGCATAATGCTCAAGTATATCAAGAGGTCTTTTGGAATTGATTAAGAATACAAAATTAATTCTAGCATCCCTGAAAAAGGTAGCATCCCTGAAAAAGGGGGGAGGGGGGGGAACGGTGCCACAAATAAAGCACTTTCAACATTCACAAGCAGTGATCATGCTAAATAAGAAAACAAAAGGTCTCTATAGAATTAAATCACCTGATGTTTACGAGATATTCTGCTTTGCATGCTAAAATAACAAAGGCATTAAACCAAATCATAAACACAATGCCGCACAGTCAAAATGCAAATATTAGGCAACAACACAAGCACAATTCATCCAAATTATATACAATAACACGCGACTGAATCCAGCCATAACTAAAACAATCGGATAAAACATCCTAGGGTTTTTACATTACGCTACATTACTAGTCTAATTACTGAAATTAACAAATATTTCAAGCAAAAGGGGCAATCTGAAGAGTGAGAAACACTTACGACGATGACTTTAAAGAGGTTGGCCTCTTTGGCCGGAAGCGAAGCGCCCATTGCAGGAACTTCAGTGAGGGCAGCCCAATAGCCCGAGATTAATATCAAAAGGGTTCGTGAAGTTTGAGAGAGGGAGAGAGTGTTATAAGTGCGTAGACCGGCAGAAGAGGGGAGAGAGAGAGGGGGGAGAGGGGTTTTGCGGTGAGGTGGGGGTGGCGTTTATCTGCTGCAACCCTACAACTCGGAAGAAGGAGAGCTTAATCAAAATTCTTCAATTTGCCCAAGTCAAGGGCCAAGGCTCTCCGTCCAGGGTATTTTAGTACTTTCCTTTCTTATTTTGTAGTAATAAATTTTCATAATGATGTCATTAACAAATTTTTTATTTCACTATTAAGATTTTTGTATTTCAAAATGAAATGCTTGCGACAGTCTTCTAAGATACCATCTCTTTAAATTTAGTAAATTTATCATTTAAAATGAGTAAATAAATCATTATCACATCTTAAATAAATGCATCGTTTCTATTAAAAAAAATACATCATTTAAAGATATGTCAACCAAACAAAGAACCGCTGGTAGTTTCATATGAGTTTTTGCCAAGTATCAATTCATAAACTTTTTATTCAAATAATATTACATATAAGATATGTACAGTCAGGTGTCTGTCAATATACATTTTCTTTTTCTTTATTAATCAATTAATAACTAAAAAATATAACACGAGGCAAAACCTCTAAAAAGTCTCATATATATTGTTTTGTTGGACAAACATAATTGATCGATTATGGGTAATTTGAAAAATAAAAGGTGTAAAATAATCAACCAATTTGTGTACTAATCGATTAATTCATGGGGAAAAAAAAAAAACAACCAATTCATTATGAAAAGCAACCAATTTAAAATTCATATAGCAAAATGAGATTTACGAGATGATCCTGTTGCAGACCTTCTCGTAATACCACAAAAAGATCCAAACTTTATCCTCCTAATTCACGGCTATTGTTTTCTGATAATATTTTTCTGTGATTTTACTGAAATAAAAAATATACTCCCTCCCGTCTCAACAGAATAAGCCCTTTTACCAAATCGGGCATCCCAACTAAATTGACTCCTTTCCAAAAATGGCAACATTTTCACACTCAACAATAAAATATTCATTCCACTAACTCATTCTACACTCACAACTCTTAATTTCCGTACCCAAAAGAAAAGAGCCTAATAAACCGGGACGGGGGAGTAAATGTTACAGAAAAAAGAAAAAAAAACAAATATTATTTTTGACCAAAATTATGAACATTCTTTGATAGCGGAGGCCAAATATTCATTTGAAAAGAAAATGGACAACATGCAAATTGTTCTCATTTTATTTCTCCCACATCGAATCTGTAATGCTTTCAGTTGTTAGTACTTATTTCAAAACTACATACTTCATAGATTATAATCAAATTATGTGTTCTCTTTTACTTAGAGTTAAATTACGGTCATCTAAAGAAACATATCAAGAAAAAAATGCAAGTGATGATGCACCTGATAATATAAGCTGTCGACAGCATTTGTTCTGCAAGTCTACCATTGGAACTCCACCAACAAGATAAAATAAAATAAAATAAACAAAAACAAAAATTGAAGAAAAATGGCTGAATCTCAAAATAGAAGACTAAACAAGCTGTTATTTACAAAGAGCAAGCAATGGAGTTATAAGCTTGGTCTATTTCCTCTTCCGTCATCTCTAACGTTGCATCACTGTCATAAGGGTCATTTCCGGCAGCTTTGCCCTTATTTTTACCTTTCGCGATTCCAGAATTCCGTGGCTTAGTCTCGCCTGGAATTTTGTTGTGCTCCATGTTCAGAAACTCCAGCTCGTACACTTGTTTACAGGCCATCACTTCTCTACAAAGATCTTCCTTGCTAGGTGAAGTGCTGCCTTCGAACTGTGCCAGCTGCTCGATCACCCGAGGTAGGCAGGCCCATTGCTCTGTTATCCTCTGGATGCCCTGAAGATGAAGGATCCATGGATAGTTAAATTCGAAAAGCTTCATCTATAGGTCAGACATGAAAACTCATCACATTCATTAGGTGCCAACTAATCAGAGCACGAGACATATATATATGAATCTATGATGCATGCATTCCTAGCTAGCGAAAACACTTCACATAAAAACCTGCAGTTTTGGCTCATAGTACAATAACACTAATAGAAAGAAAGAAAACTCAGGCATATGCTATAAAGCCTCTATTTATAATTAAGAAACTGGCTATTGATGCTCGATGCATATCTTGAAAAGACTTTATTATAATACTTCCAATTATGTGCAAGAAGGAAATTCGATAATATTTGAGAAGCTTTTTGAAGATTAGCTTATTTAAAGTCATTCCTTTTCTCGCATTAATTATGTGAAAAATTACTTGAATGCAATCATAGATATAAATGAGTATATAACTGTACTGTTCCAACATCAATAGACGAAATAGGGAAAAGAACAACGCTGTTTTCTCCAAATGAAGTGCACAGTTTCAGTGCCAAGGAGAATACACGATGGTGAAAATAATATAATAAACCAAACAGCTGTACCTCTCCTTGCTTGAGTGCATCTATAGCATCTTGCAAACATGTTAGAATTCCTTCAGCAGCTATCTTCTTTATTTCACTTGGCTCTGGCTGCAAATAGTAAGATATGAATTGTGCACTTTATGAGGAAAACAAAACAGAGATGGGTTACAAAAATTCAAATAAAAGAAGTTGAGTTTCTAGCATGACAAATTGTAGAAATATACAGAATTCAGATACCCTATTCAAAATTTGTGTTCTCAAACTAATAATCTGTTGGTTTTGTATACTGGAAACCAAGTTTCATGTGTCGTATACAATGTACTTTTCTTCCATCCAATAACAAACAAACAACGCGAACTAAGTTGTCACCTTCTCTCAATGTCAAATAAATCATATGGTGTGTTGTAAATCACAAAAGATCATATGATTGGATTAACCCGTTTAGATACAAAAATAACAATCACAGCCGAAAAAACTTCAGAATGAGTTCATGGTTTAGGCTGCAATAATCAAGAAGTAGTTTGCCATGACTACTACTTATTATTATGCTGGTACGTCGTAATGTATTGGTTGGATCACGGTGACATATATTCTTCTCTATGATATAAGAAGACCAAAGACCTCGGTGACTAAAAATGGTTTAAACCCTAATAGGGTTCAAGGGTGTAGGCGTGTCTGTTCGACAATTACTACGTGTGAGGGCTTTCCATCATCTCAATATTCTTTGTATCTTGGATGGCAGCAACTTACTGTATGATAACTTGTGTTATGTCACCATATCTAGTATAGGATTATAGCATCCCCTTAAGAAGCTCATAAGATGTATTGTGTTAAACTCTACAAGTTGATTAAACTCAGACATGATAATAAGGTTGAGAGGTACTACTTACGGAGTTAAAGATGTTAATTAATTTAAGCTGTCAAAAGCTATAATTAATTAATGAATGTCAGCAATCAATGGATCATTAAGTCTAAATACAAAACCCACCTCCAAAGCGATGATAAAAAGGTGAGTCAATATTCTGGCGGCTTGAATTAATATTAATCAATTAATTTCGTTCTTGGCTGAACATGAGAATTAATTAATTGGAGACTCACTTTATTATTTATATATGATTATATGGTCCCTAGCTTGGCCCATAAAGAGCTCCGAGCCAGAATCCTAAACTCTAAGTTTATGTATTATAAATGCATCTCATGTAGTGTTTTTATAAGTGGTTGTTAGCTAGCTGTCTTAGCTGATGATTAGTTTTTATTTATTGTCTATTAATAGTTGAGGATAGCAGGGCAGATATGGTGGCACAATTATAGACTTTCCTTATGTATCTATGGAAAGTCTATCATAGCTTTTAAGGTGAATCACAGGAATTAATAGTTGTGATTAGAGCATCTGTTTCAACCCCTATAAAAGGGTCCTCTTGTTAAGATGAAGATGTAATATAGAAAACACAGATTCTAATATATTATTTTCAGCCTTTTCTCACTTCATGTTCAGAGTCTGAAATTCAAGATGGTATCAGAGCACTGAGAGTGCTCTGAACATGAATTTCAAGGCTGCATTGGTTGGATCTTCAAACCAATCATCCAATTCTACATTCTCCTCAGAACCCTCTCACAGAGATACTCAATCTGAGACCAACTATTCATCCTCAGGCAAAATGTCTGAAGGTTTAACTCACAACGGTGAAAATTCAGGAGATAGCAGAAGGAAAGGGAAGGAGATGCCCTGGTGTGACCATTGTAAGAAACTGGGGCACACTAAGGACAACTGTTGGCAGATTCGTGGAAAACCTGCCCATCTCAAAAAGAAACCTGGGGGATTCAAGGGGGGAGAGCCACATGCCTTTCAGGTAAGTGTTCCATATCAAGGGCAGCAGTTGAATCTGGAAAATCTGGCCTCTGTTAAGGATCAAGTAGAGCAACTCTATAAGTTATTTAACTCTCAAAACCTATCTGACCCATCTGTAAATCTTGTCCAGAGAGGTACCCTCTTCTAAATTAGCCCTCTCCTTAACAAAAACTTATAATCTTTGGACATCAGATTCTGGTGCCACAGATCATATGTCTGGTAATTATAAAGTTTTTTCCACCTATTCACCTTGTACACAAAATATGGAAATCACGCTAGCTTTGCATCAGTAGCAGGAAAAGGAACTGTGATTATCTCCTTCCATAACACTTAAAGATGTTCTTAAGATGTTCTTCATGTTCCTGATTTGACCTTCAATCTAATCTCTGTTAAGAAAATAGCTAAGGATCATAAGTGTAGAATTATCTTTGATGAATTTGAGTGTATTTTTCAGGACAAGACCTCAGGGAAGATTGGGGCTGCTAAAGAAAGGGATGGCTTGTATGTTCTGGAATCTAGTTCTGAAGTCAGCAAGGAAAGTAAGAAATCCTTGAATATCGAGTCTGTTTCTAGTACCATGAATGAAAGGTTAATGCTTTTGCACTCTAGATTAGGACATCCTAGTATAGGGTACATGAAGCATGTGATGCCAAATGAATTTCCTAATAAAGATTTCAAATTTGTTTGCGAAATTTGTGAGTTTGCTAAACAAGCAAGAGTCAGTTTTTCAGCACAGGGGTATAAACCCTCAAAACCATTTCACCTTATTCACAGTGATGTATGGGGACCTTCTAGGATCCCTACTCTTGCTGGAAAAAGGTGGTTTGTTGTGTTTATTGATGATCACTCAAGAGTTACTTGGACTTTCCTGATGAAAGAAAAGTCTGAAGTTCCTGAAGCGTTCAAAAGGTTTTACAAGCTAATCAAAACTCAATTTCAGTCCAAAATTGAAATCTTTAGAAGTGATAATGGAAGAGAATTCATTAATCAAAATTTAGGGGATTTTTTCAAACATAAAGGAATAGTACATCAAAGCTCCTGTTCTTACACTCAGCAAAATGGCTTAGCTGAGAGAAAAAACAGGCATCTCTTAGAGATGACTAGAGCTTTAATGTACACTACAAAAGTGCCTCATAGATTCTGGGGGGATGCAGTTTTACATGCAACCTACTTAATCAATAGGCTTCCTTCCAAGGTATTAAATTTTAAAACCCCTTTACAGTGTCTTCAATCTATGTTTCCTGGGTCAAAACTATTTGGAAATTTCCCTCTTAAAGTGTGTTGGGAAATTTGGCTAAGTTTCCTTTCCCCAGTAGCTACTTGTTTAGATTCTAGTTTTGGTGTTTTGGTGGATCAAATCCTAAGTCCTACCAGCGTCAGTTTGTCTCTAGAATAGCTCTAGTCTCAAATGTAAAGTCCTGTTTAGGTCTTTTGAGTTGTAAGTCGCAGCTGATCAAGACTCATGCTGGCTACTGTTCACCAGCATGAGATGTACTTACCAGTTGAGAGAAGTCTCACCAGCAAGCGACTGACAAGACTCGTGCTGACACTGTTCATCAGCATGAGAAAGAGCTCACGACTGGCTACTGTTCACCAGTTGGGAAGGTTTTCATCAGCAGGCGGCTGACAAACCTTACCAGCAGAATAGGTGTTCTCACTGACACTGTTCACCAGCGGTGAAGTCACCAGTCATGGGAGATTCCAAGAGTTAACATCCAGACAAATTGGTAGACTTAGATTGTGCCAACGCA
>JAPKLW010000310.1:79165-154526 GCA_026898455.1 Plectranthus barbatus
AGAGTTAACATCCAGACAAATTGGTAGACTTAGATTGTGCCAACGCAGGTCACCAGCAGAGACTGCCAGCACAAGATCACCAGTATGCTCTACCAGTCGGATGTTACCAGCAGAATTCCAGATTCTCTCTCCCAGAGTCTTAGAAACAAAAAGAAGATTCGTCTGAGGAATAAACTGACAAAGTATGACTTTAAGGAAGGATACCTTAAAGTCTATCAGTTCAAGACACCAGTTCCGATTCCTCGTACTGACGAATAGTGCCGTTCTGACATAAAGAGATCAATGTCAGATAAAGTGGACAAAAGCATGGCGCTTTCCAGAAATTCCTACCTACCGCCGTCAGAAGGACATGCGAGGACAGAGACCTTTTCCGGATGTGTCCAAACGGCTAGAAAATTTGAATGGGATCTCGCGTCTATAAATACCTGGGATCCATCAACATTCAATACTCTTCACCTACCCGAAAGACTGAAAATTTATTACGCTCAAGCAAGTAGAAGCACATACATCTTTCGAGGCCTTTCTAAAGGCTATCCGTGTGTTGATTTATCAAACACGAGACTTCAAGCTTCCAGCTTGTAAGTTACAAATCTCTTTGGTGTTCTTTCTCTTCTGAGGAAATTCACAGCAGCTCTTGTGCCAGCCAGGAGCGGTTGATCTAGCGAAGTGGTGGACAAGGGTCGCACCAGCTAGAGATAGATCGTAGGCAACTTGTACCTGATTACTCTATAGTGAAATTTCCAGTGCTACGACTGGAGAGTGGACGTAGATCAGTTGATCGAACCACTATAAATCTTTTGTCTTTTATCAGCTTTCTGCATTTCATACTGATTTAAAACCCAGCACCCAAGTGCTGGTGTATATCTGAAAACTGATATAACTGTGCAAACAAGGCTAAATATATTCTAAGTCTTGAGCTACCAGCTGACGAGCCAGTCGCCAGTCAGCTGAGTACGCAGAGTGCAAGTTGACTTACCAGCTGACAAGGTCCCAGTCAGTTGGTTATCAAGCAAGTGCAAGGAAACGATTAACCACATTTTCCGCTGCTAAGTTATACCCTGATAATCCGGGACCAACAAAGTGTTTGGGAGTGTAGTATTTATTCATGATCATAGTCCAAATAAGTCTAAACTTGATCCAAAAGCTTTTAAAGGTTTTTTTGTTGGGGTACTCGGGGACTCAAAAAGGTTTTATGTTATATCCCTACACTTAACAAAACCATTGTGTCCATGGATGTTACCTTCCATGAAAACAAGTCCTACTATGATACTCATGTTCAGGGGGAGTTCGGCACCAGTGAACATGAGAAGAATCATCCTATTTACAAGGAGGTTCTTCTCCTCAGAATGAGGATCGGGGGAGGTTTGGGGTAGTTTATTCCAGAAAGAACAATCAGCCCCCTACTGATCAGCTGGAGAATCTTGAATCATACACTTCTGATTCTACAACAGGTAATTCTATGCCAAATGATTCTAACCTATCTTCTAAGTATAATGATGAATTTTTCTTCCTATAGCCCTGAGAAAAGGAACCAGATCTTGCACACAATACCCGTTAGCCAAGTTTGTTTCTTACCAAGGTATTTCTCCAGCCTATTATGCTTTCATAACTCACAGTTCTGACATATTTGTCCCTAAAAATATAGAGGAAGCTCTAGCTGATCCTGAATGGAAGTTAGCTGTTCTAGAGGAGATGAGAGCCTTAGAGAAGAATGCTACCTGGGAGAAAGTGCCTTTACTCCCTGGTAAAAAGTTAGTAGGATGAAAATGGGTGTTCAATGTGAAATATCATTCAGATGGATCACTGGAAAGAAGAAAGGCCAGATTGGTGGCCAAAGGCTTCACACAGACCTATGGAATAGACTACTTAGAGACTTTTTTTCCAGTAGCAAAGCTTAATTCCATTAGGGTTCTGTTGTCCATTGCTGTTAATTTAAACTGGCCCTTATTTCAAATGGATGTTAAAAATGTTTTTTTACATGGTGATTTATGTGAAGAAGTGTACATGAGCTCACCACCTGGTTTTTCTAGGGAATTTGGTTCTCAGGTTTGCAAGCTAAAGAAGGCTCTTTATGGACTAAAACAAAGTCCAAGGGCATGGTTTGATAGATTCACCAAATGTATCAAGGGTTTGGGATATATCGTGCCCCTGACCATACACTGTTTCTTAAGTACTCTGCTGGGAATAAAATTTTTATTTTAATTGTTTATGTTGATGATATTATTCTCACAGGAAATGATACAGCTGAAACTCAGAATCTGAAGAAGAGGCTTGCCAAGGAGTTTGAGATTAAGGATTTGGGTGAGTTGAGGTACTTCCTAGGAATGGAAGTGGCCAGATCTAAGACAGGAATTATGCTTTCTCAGAGGAAGTATATCTTGGATTTACTTAAAGAAACAGGTATGATTGGATGCAAACCTGTGGAGTTTAATCTAAAATTAGAAGCACTCAAGAAAGGGGAACCTCAGGTAGACAAAGAAAGGTATCAAAGGTTGGTTGGAAGACTAATCTACCTATCACACACTAGACCTGACATTGCATTTGCAGTCAGCCTTGTGAGTCAATTCATGCATTCTCCAGGAACTGAACACATGGAAGCTGTCTATAGAATTTTTAGATATCTTAAGGGCTCACCAGGAAAAGGATTACTTTTCAGGAAAACTGAGGATAGAAGTGTGGTGTCCTATACTGATGCAGACTGGGCTGGATCTCTTGTTGATAGAAGATCAACCTCAGGTTACTGCACTTTCATCTGGGGAACTTGGGGAACTTAGTAACTTGGAGGAGCAAGAAGCAAAGTGTGGTTGCTAGGAGCACAGCTGAAGCTGAATTTAGAGCTATGGCTCATGGAATTTGTGAGTTACTGTGGTTAAAGAAACTGCTACAGGACCTAAAGTTCCAGATCAATGAACCTATGAAGCTCTATTGTGACAATAAGGCCGCCATAAAGATTTCACAAAATCCTGTACAACATGACAGGACAAAGCATGTGGAAATCGACAGACATTTCATAAAGGAGAAGCTGGAAGATAAGGTCAGCTCTATTTCTTACTTGCCTTCAAGTTTGCAAGTAGCAGATGTTCTAACCAAGGGACTACTGAAGCCTACATTTGGTCAGCATGTTGTCAAGTTGGGAATGATGGACATCTTTGCACCAACTTGAGGGGGAGTGTTAGCTAGTGTCTTAGCTGATTATTAGTTTTTATTTATTGTCTATTAATAGTTGAGGATAGTAGGGCAGATATGGTGGCACAATTATAGACTTTCCTTATGTATCTATGGAAAGTCTATCATAGCTTTTAAGGTGAATCACAGGAATTAATAGTTGTGATTAGAGCATCTGTTTCAACCCTTATAAAAGGGTCCTCTTGTTAAGATGAAGATGTAATATAGAAAACACAGATTCTAATATATTATTTTCAGCCTTTTCTCACTTCATGTTCAGAGTCTGAAATTCAAGAGTGGTAAATAAAATAAAAAGGGAGAGATAGAGGAGGCGGTGACACCACACTAGGAGAAAGAATTCAACTTTCTTCTTGTGCCGGCATTCATTAGCTTATATAAAGGATTGAGAAAGGGATAAATAAATTGAGAAAGAGATACATGCCAAAAGATCAGAACTCCGAGGATTTCATGCCTTTGCACGTATCGATTTAAGATTTAAAATCGAAAGTTTTTAATCAGTTAATTTTATAGGATTAAAAACAGGAGGGAAAAAATTGTGGATTCTGGATGTGTTTCCTTAAAGTTGTCGATTTTAAAGTTTGAAGATTCAGAGGTTTTTAATTCCTCAGGTATTTACCTATGTGTGCATTATTTATTTTAATAGGGGCATGTTAGGAATTTATGTATTGTGAATTATTGCATCCAAGATCGATCTTTGGGCACATGAATTTTCGGATTTCTTAAATTCGAACGTAACCATCAATGACTAAAATCTACTTGGCATTAGTTCAAGGCAAAACTCAATTGGCAAGAAATATGGTTTTGAAATTTACAACCTCAATAATCATTCAAACCACCCCGGTGGTATTTACCATTACCTCTGATGAATATCATTGAGATTGCGTTTTCTAAAAGCAAAAGATATATCTTGTGATTTTCATGATAGGGACTTCATCCCCTTCTGAGGTTTTCGCAACGGGAGTATGACTGTATAAACAAGCTAATTAGATTATTCCTCACATCATTCCCACAAGTTATAAGTAATAAAATCAGTGACAACAATTTAAGATGATGGAAGTATAGACTCCAAACAAACATTGATAAAAGATTATTTCGAAATTAGCAAAAATACCATTCCGTGAGCATTTTATTTTGCAATCCCTTTACTGTAGGACTTCTAGTTAAGAGTAGGAGAAGCAAGTGTGAAATAAGAAGAAACTACACCGAGAATTTATGCTTGGTAAGTCAATTGAAAAACATCTCATTTCAAGTAAAACATATTCTAGCTCTATTGGACATCGATAGAAGCAAGCTATCAACTCAAGCAGCAACTTTAAGCATTGAGAAAGATAAAACTGCATATCAGAGTTAGCAGGAGACGACAGCTTACCTTTTCTTCTTGAGTCTCCAGCCATGATATGGTTCTTCCAAGATCCTCGGCAGCCCACTTCTTCGCTTTTGAAGGAGAAAAGCTCCCTTTTATCTGGTGTGATGGAACATGATTTAAAATTTATATAGTTTATCAGCAACAATGACACAGATATGAAGGACGTCTCAACAACTTACAATTTTTTAGCCAATATATTCCACAAATAAAATAAAGATGAATGGGAAGTAAGATTCGCCATTTCTTTTTTGAAACAACAAAATTCCTCATCTTTAAAAAATTATGGAGTCAGAAAATAATTATGGGATGAGAAAATAGGGTTCATAAGAATGAAGAAGAAAATAAAACCCAAATAAAAGACAAAGGACGACAGTGAGATTCAATATTTTCTTCTATATGAGGCGAAAGATTATAAATACCTTGGAAGAGCCTGTGGCTGTAGCCTTCTTTGAATGTAAGCGAGTTTCTTCTTGTTTTGGAGATTTAGTAGATGCTGATGGCTCAACATCTGAGAGAGGAATTTGATATTTAGTTAGGACAATAATTTAAGAGGTTGAGACCTGAGCTATTACATACATACAGCTAGAATTAACATAGTCAATAGCAACCATCATGTCATAAGTGGGCCAATATATAATAGCAAGGAGCTATGTTATCACCAACTAAACATTCTAGTCCAAGACCAACCTGCTCCCAAGGATTCAGAAGCTTTTCCTCATTTCCATTATGCATTTCTTGGTCTTACCCTATTTTACCGAACTCGCTATTTGCAGGTAAATGTAGAAAAACTCCTTGTGAACTCTCAATATTGAAAAAGTGAGAGGGAACTAAGATACAGATGTATTCAAGAATATTGCACATATAGAAAAATACATCTTTGAAGCCAGTTGAATACAAAAGATGAAACCCACCGTATGCAGCAAATAATTCAAAAACCCCTTTACCTTTTCATAAGTAACAACGCAACATCCAACTTTATGGCGTATTTCAAAATTAAAAATAAATAAATAAAATCCTCATTTCAAAACAGCAAGTTGCGATAAAAAGATAAATAAATATAAGCATATAGCACAACACTTCTAGATTAATGCAACCAACTCTCAATACCCTAGGGAGTGATAAACTAGGTTGCCAGATCCCACACAACCCATCATTGTGATAGCTTGCTTCTAAAGCATAAAGCATGGTGTTCTGGTAGAGAGAGAGGAACCGAAAGGGGAATCAAGAATGAAATTAGCCAATAGAATGGTAGGAAAATTTTGAAGACTATTCACATAAACTATGGGTTTTCATTTAACAGAATTTTAGTCTAAAGGATTGGACTATCAGTCTTGTTTGAGAGATTTCAACCCAATGGACAAGATATTCTATGTTGCTACGAAATAATTTTGTTGTTCGAGTTTCATTCTCCTCATAAATAAAATTTGTTCTTTTTGCTACACATTTTTGGCTCTTTGATAGAGTGCAGAATCAGTTGAGTGACGTGACGTAGTAGGTGTTACAATAACTTAGAATATGCTAAAATTACAATTAGGGTTGTATATATCAATATAGGCCTAGACTAGAGACTAGATGATATGGGCCTAGACTAGACTAGAGACTAGATGATATGGACCTTAACTCGCCCCCCCCCCCCATGTTGTGGGCCTTACCCCCCCCCCCCCCCTAAACTCAAGGTGGATCCAAAGCATTGAGTTTGAGTAAATGAAGTCGATGATGCTCCCGAGTTTGTGCTTAGGTGAAGAAATCAACAAGTTGAAGTTCAGAAGGCACATACTGAAGAGCAATAGTTTCTGATGACAGTGAGAACGAGTAAAGAAGCATCAACACCAATATGTTTAGTAAGTTCATGCTTCACTAGATTATTGGCAATTTGTATGGCTCCAGTGTTATCACAAAAAAGAGGCGTAGGTGTAGCATAAGAAATACTAAAATCAACTAGCAACTATCGAAGCTTTACAATTTCTGAAGTGGTGATGGCAAGGGCTCGAAGTTATGCCTCTGTACTAGACCGAGATATAGCTGCTTGCTTCTTAGGCTTCCTTGTAAGAGGAGAAGAACCAAGAAGAATGCAATATCCAGTGACAGAATGATGATTTGTCGAATCACTCGCCCAAGAGTCCGAGTAAGCATGGAGCTGAAGCGGACTATCTCTAGCATAGAACAGAGCCTTAGATAATGTGCCCCTCAAGTATCTTAGTACACAAAGCACACGTCCAAAATGAAGTGAAGTAGGAGCAATCACAAACCGACTCATTATATGAACTGTGTGATCAATGTCAGGTCTAGACGAACTAACAGCAGTCGTGACTGCACTGGCGCGCATACTCGCGAAGCCCGGCGAAACACAACCTGCAATTGATGTGGAGGTGACGGCGGCGTCCAACATCGTCGCTGCTGAAATCACTTGGGCATCGCTGCCTTCAATCCAACTATCTTTATTTGAAGGGTCTAATCCGATTGATTGGTTGGCCCACGCCAATCAGCAATTCGAGTTACATGGTTGCCACAGCTGTAGTGGCCATGGATGGGCCAGCCTTGTACTGGATTTCTTGGCTTAGATCCCGCAAGCCCGAGTTGAAGTGGGAAGAATTCTGACAAGCATAGGTGGCTCGTTTTGATACCCGGTTCAAGGGGGATCCTTTTGAACAATTGGCTGATGTTAAACAATTGGGAACAGTGGATGAATACATCACGTTGTTTGTGCAATTGGCAAGCCAAGTGTCAGGTCTTTCCATGGTCATTATCTCAATTACTCATGAAGGGTTGCAGGAAAACATTCGAAGTTCGTTGCGATTGCTGCGTCCAAATGATTTGGAAACAACAATGGAGTTGTCTAGGGACGTGGAGGATAACTTGGTGGTGCAGGCAGGTGGGCAGGTAAATCGCAGTCTTAATGCTTCGGTAAATCGGGACAGTGGATTCATTTATTCTAATACTCCAAGCATGGTAACAGGAAGTGAGGATCAGGGTGTGAGGGGGAGCAACAATTTCAAGCCTTCAACTAACTCTTCAAACAAGACTTCGGGAGTTTCAAGAATTAGCAAATTTAAGAGCTAAAGGGATGTGTTTTCGTTGTAAGGCGCCTTACACCCCAAGACATGAGTGCCCACTTAAGCAATTACGAGTAATGATAGCAGAGGAAGACGAAATTCTGGACTTCAACCTTGAGGACAAGGTTATTTCGAAGGGGATGAAATTGATAGAGAGTAAAATCAGTTGGGTGAGGTGACGTAGTAGGTTGTGATTGATTGATTTGATTAATTGGTCAAGACAATAATTTAGCAATATGTTTCCTTTGATTATTTATCGATTGATTTGATAATCAGTTAAGGCAATAATTTAGCAATCAGTTTCATTTGATTATTTTTTTCCAGATTGAGTTAGATTGAGTTAATTGTTTCCTGTAAGTTGCATTAGTTGGGGTATTTAGTTCCCCGTTCTGGACTCGGTCAAGGAGGGAATAATATTGTAATTTTGGGAGCGTTAATTCGCATTGGGCACGTCTTGTAAGTGATTTGGGTTTCTGCTTCTAACACTCTCAACTCCATCATGTTTGCAATCATTCGCCTCAACAATGAAGCAAGAAAGTACGATGAGAACACGAATATAGAAATGTAAAAAGAGAACGAAGGTACAAATTTGAATATACATGTTAAAGGGATCATATCAAACTCACTATTTATACAATATATTTACATGAAGCACATTAACAATATTGGCATCATCTCAACAAAAAAAATATTAGCATCATTAAGAAGAATAATAATACTAACAAACAATAGATATGTGTGTGTGTGTGAGAGAGAGAGAGAGAGAGGGAAAGGGTGTGGAGACCTTTGCTAGGTTCATGGGAAATACATTGTCTCCTCCACGGTTTTCCAGCATGCAGTAGAAATGGCTCAATATCCACAAGTTTTCTATGAGTATAACACTCCGATATCCAGTCCTAAACCAGATGAATAATTGTCACCGTTGAAAGGCAACAAATTGAATTAATATACTCAATAAATGGAGAAAAGAAGAAATAAACAAAAGCACTTTCTTTGAGAATGAATCTTAAGCAAGTTCAAACTTATTCAGAAAGAAGAAACTATAAATAAAAACAAGTAGACAGGAAATAAATAAAAGTAAACACCGTTAAAATGAGATAACACACCAATTGTTTCAGGTGGAAGACAACTATTTACATAATATAAGATTGAAAACTGAGGCGTATTCAGATGTTTCACTCTAAAGGACAATATTTCAAATGGAATTTCGTGCATGTATGGTTAAAAACAATAAGAGAAGGCATTAATGCCTACATACTTGCCCTACACAAAGTTTAAAAAAATTCATAGCTTCCGCTGGTTTCACAAAATGAGAATCATAGGGAAGCATTTCAAAGCAAGCACAAAAAATTCTCATTCATTGGAGTTATGACATTTGCCCATGGGATACAAAGATGAGATACAGAAAGCTCAGTTCAAATGTGAAATAGATTAGGAAAAAGAAGACTGACAATTGCAATACTTTACTACTGGTTACAGAATAGAGCTAAAAAACAAAGAAAGAATTAAAATCGTTTTACAACTTGAAGTAGACAATGAGCAAATGATCAGAAAATCAAGCAACATTGAGTGAATTTGTGAAAAATAAAGATGAAAGGAGAAGAACAAATCATCATTGAAAAAAATTGGCCGCTAAAACAACTACTCATCAATCATCATCCTACATAGCAAACAGTTTGATTAGTCGACATAATACAATTGCAAGAAACATTCTTGATCGAGTCAATAGGTGGCCACTTAAGCATCACAGTACAATCCATTGTGCTTGTTCATGAGCATGAAAACGAATTCAACTGTAAAAGATAGACTTAGGATGTATTAAATTACATCAGCAATGGTTCACACAGTTATACTCAGACAGGAACTAAAATCTTCGCATGATAAAGTCAATATCGCAATCAGCTAAACCAGGCAAATGAGACATCCATATAATAACAGAAAACAATAATCACTTAATGCAGGAAGTGTCAAACCTTGGATATAATAGTTCCACCATCAGCTTTAACTTGTCTAAACTTCGGAGTGTTGGCAAATGCACACACTAGAAGGGTACAGTCTGAGTTCCAATCAGGCTGATATTCAGCCCCCATTTCCAGCATCTGCGACCTCAGAATACCACGCTCCGGATTCACAAACCCAGACAACACAAACTTCACATCTTCCTACAAACAAAATCATTAAAAGATAACTAAAAACCAATCTCAAGGAATTAGGAAACATGGTTTGCAATCAAACCACTATATTACCATAAGCCTCGAGAAACCTGAGACACCCAAGCCAGTAGCAGAGACAGTTTTGTCTTCATCATTATGGTCCTTGTTAGACTTCCCCCGATTTCTTGGTTGTTTAGATGTCTCTCCTCCATTAACATCCTCGTCTTTGGAACTCATCCATGACGGGAGGCTCCTTTTTCTTGAGCTCGATTCGGACATAGTAATGAGTGGTCAAGATCCCCTTTCCAATCAGTGTACTATCACAATCTACAAATTTCGAATTCAGAATATTTTCAACACATAATTTCTCATTTCTTGAACACGATATTATGAGGAATAACCAGAAAATCATATACTTACTGCAGCTAGCTCAAATTACAGTAATCGGAGCTGCATGCAAGATGATTAATCGTGGCGACAGAAACCCATTTTGACATATAAAACATCATTTGACATCAAAAGCTAAATCAATCAAAATGTACCCAAAAAACACACACACACATACATATAAATCATCTGAGGGCGTACTTACTGCCTACGCAGTGAAACTTCGCCTCTGACAGGAACTCAAAACCTCTTACTCTTACGTACACAATTTCACAAGTTAACGCACTCAGATTCTGAAGAATTCCGTTATCAAAAACACAAAATTGGAAGGAATTTTGAGGTTTTTCATCTGAATATTTTCGCAGGCGTTATAAAATTCAAAATACTTTTTATATGGGCTAGTTCCTCGATTCGGGCCGTTGGTCCAGACTATATAAGGCCCAATTTATTATTATTATTATTATTATTATTATTATTATTATTATTATTGCCATTATCTAATTTTGGATTGATATATTATATAGATAAATAACTTCAGTCGTGTTAGTTAAATAATGATAGTGCATGATATTTAGAATTCTGAAACTAAAACTACGGTGATATATAATTATAAATGTTGAACTGAATTTTTTTATAATAATTAATTGAAATTAAAATATTATTAATGAAAATTATTAATCAAAGTCCTATAACGAAACTATGAAAATAAAAATATCCACTGGAATTCTTATTTCTTAAACAGGGATTCTTATATACTCAGAATTATTGTGTTTGTCTTAATTTTCTCGAAAATATATATTATCAGGGGCGGCACTACATGAGGGCTTATATCGTCATAAACTCTTTAGTAGACCCTTATAAATTTATGAGGTCTTTCGACCTCACAATCAACTCAAAACCTTTTAAATATAAATATGTAATTGGAGTTTTCTTGTGGTTGGAATCTGAAAGAAAAAAAAAAAAATTTGTTGGAGAGTTTGTAGGGCTGGGGAAGAAAGACATCAAAAAAAATTGATAAAGCCTCTTTTGGTTAGAAAAAAAAAGGTATATTTTTTTTGGTAATTTTTTACCTTTTCTTTTTTAAAATAAAAAAATAATCATATTCTTTATTCAACGGTTATTTTTTTTTTTTTTTCTTTGTCTTAGTATTTGAATTGCTATTTATTTAATATTGTTTGAGTTTGAGTATTTAAACTTCCCCGTGCACGTTAATATATTAATTTATTATTACTAAATCGGTTTTGTTTAGTTGTTTGGGATTAGTTATCTATATATATATTAAAGTAAGGCCGGATGCAATATATGGAAGCATTCACTTGCATTAATTGTTCATTAATTTAACTGTTTGGTTCATTAATTAATGTCTAAAATATTCTATAATTATTTCACTCAAATTTGGATTTTCATCAATTTATCAAGAAAGAAAATATGTAAGATTTTAATTTATATATTCTTGGGAAATGTGTATAAATTAATTAGATTTATTTTCCTTAATTATTAATTCTATAGAATTAATATATATATATATATATATATATATATATATATATATTTTAGGAAACTATTAATGTATCAAACATTCTATAATTAATTTTTTGTTAATGAATTTATTTGTTGTCATGATTTTCTCAATTATTGAAAAAACATATCAATATATTTGTTGAAGAGAAACAACAAAAATATATACGTATATTTTTTAAAAATATTCTAATATATTTTCGGATCAATATCAATTCTAGAGTTTGTTAAGTTTTTTTTTATAAATTATTGCATAAGAAATGGGCTGATAGCAATAGGTAATTGCATAAAATTTTGTTTAGATCTATCTTGATTTATTAATCATTATTATTGGTGAAATTTAATTAAATTATTTCAATTTCATATTTTAGATTTTTTGCGAGAATCATATTATAATTGTATAATTTTGTTTAATATATTTATAAGGAAATTAGGGGTACAGAAGTTATGCTTTATAATTAATCTATATATTTTAGGAAAATATGTATAAATCAATTAAATTGATTTTTTCTTAATTGTCATTTACTTATAATTAATCTATATATTTTAGGAAGATATTTTTAAATCAATTATTTTGAGTTTATTAAAATAAAACAGGAAAATTTAATTACAAGAGAAATATAGAAAATAATTAATACGACTACTTTATTATGGTAACAAATGGGTTTAGTCCAAATAAAAAAAATTAAAATGACAATAACGTGAATTATAGAATTTAAATTGATTGGCATTTAACTAATTTCCATAATTATGTTAATTAATGGCTGATTTTATGTTGGTTTCCAATATAAACTGCTAAATAGTTGTATAAATAGATGAATTAAAATAATATTATTAAATAATTTAGTTATATTTTTGGAGATACTTTTATTTTGCAGTATCTATATATATATTAAAACAATACCGGATGCAATTTATGGTAATATATAAGTTCATTAATTGTTCATTAATTCAACTACTTAGTTCATTAATTATGAGGTGAATAATTCTAAATGTAGATTATATATTCTGATTTGATTACTTAATTAGATTAACGCTATATAAGGTAAATATTTTAATCATTAATGAATAATATATTTGATATAATATTAATAGTAAATTTAAGTGGTGAATACTCTTCCAAATTTAAATGATTATATTTCACGTTACAAAAGAGGAGGAAAGTAATAAACTAATATATATATTTATAGAACTAATTTATTCAATATCGACATTTTTCAATTCACTATCGAATTCAATAAACAAAAATATGGAAGTGAATATGGATTAATGATATTAAAATTCATTGTTTCATATTTTATATTTGTGCACAAATTTATAAATTTAGGAAAGTTTGTATGATACTTTTTATACAAACCTTACAAATGGATATACTTGATATCATTATAGACGTAAAATATTATATGTAAATGTAAATATCATCGTCAATAATAATAATAATAGAAATGAAAGTTTTGAAATCTATATTCAATAGGTATTAAACTTTGTATTAAAAAATAACAGATTCAATTAATTAATTGATTTTAAAAAATATTTTTATATTATATATAATAAACTTTTAAAAAATCGTAAGAGTTGGTGATTTTATTTTGGAGTAAAATTAGAGCATTTATGTTGTATATAATATATCCTTAAAAGTAGAAATTTATCAAACATTATATTTATTCGTTAGAGAAAATATTCTAAGAATAAATTTCCTAATTATGGAAAATGAGTTATGGCAATATCTTAAATATTACGTTACTATGCATAATTATGTTGTGCAAACCTCTATGGAATACTTAATGACACCATAAAATCTAGACATAAATAAATATTTATTATTTAATTTCATCCCTAAAAATACGGTAAATTTTTCATTTAAACTTATGTTCCACACTATAAATACTACACTGATTTCATCAAAACTATGAAAATTGATTCAAGCTTTCGGCTATTCATGAAAAGAATTGATTTACAAGGTATATATCATTTTTGCCTCATTAGTTGTTATTTTCGTCTTCTTTTTTTTTTTTTTTTGACAATTGGTTCATATTCATTACTTAATTAATATTTTTGTTATTCATCATAGTTTCAGATTTTGGCTATTAAAAATATGAGATCGTGAATACCATATTAACTCTATTTGTTTTAGTTTTTTGTAAATGATTGTTTGCCATTAATTTTATATAAGTTTTGTGCGATTATTGTATATTTGATTTATTTTTTGATTACTTGCAGATGATTTATGGGAGGAAAATCAATAGCAGATTGTAAAGACGAAGATTTTATTTTTTCTAGCTACAAAATCACCAATATTGTATCACAATGGATATAATTGAGTGTGTATTTGAATTAATAATGTTGTGTTGTAACATAAAATTATAGTTTCATATTTGTATGTGAAATTTATATTTTGAAGCTCTAATTAGTTAATTATATCTTTATTTTTGTATATAACAAATAATTAATCTCATTACCAATTGATATTATCATTCCATTATTTTTGTTTTATGTCATTATTAATCTCAATTGATAAATAAGTATGTTAAAATTTTCAATATTTTCTCATTTTATGTTAGGCTAATTATTTATTTCACTTATATATTAAAAATATATTTATTTATATTTCACAAAAATAGTAATCTATATCTATATATATATATTAAAACAATACCGGATGCAATTTATGGTAATATATAAGTTCATTAATTATTCATTAATTTCAATGTTGAGTTCATTAAGTATTATGTAAAATATTATATAATTATTTCACTATTATTAAAATTTTCATCAATTTTTCAAGAGAGGAAATAGATAATATTTTAATTTATATATTTTTGAAAAATATGTATAAATTAATTGGATTGAATCTTTCTTAATTATAATTACATATATATTGATCTTAATTTATATTAATTAAAAAAATTGCATAATCATTCTATGCCTTTTGAATAGACTCTTCTCTTCAAATTCTTCAGAAATCACTTTCACATTGAAGTGCGTCTCTCCCGTACTTCTCACAATCCCAAAATGGCTGGTGTATTGATAAGATTTATCCTTAACATCCTGAGCATCTGACCTCAGTTGGAGTTTAAATCATATATTTGTGTTAAATTTTGTATATTATTTAAATTGGACAGTTAGTGTCTCTTTCATTATTCAACTTGTGCTTCAAGGTTGGGGTCATCGATCATGTATTTTTGTTACAAATCACAATTTATTATGATCAATGTTTCAATCTTGAATATTTTATTCCGATTAAAAATTTTATTAAAAATTCCATTTTTAATGTTAAATATTGATTTCTAATTGTGCATTTTATCACTTTTTTCAAATGAATTAGTATAATTATTTATTATATTGGAAATGAACAATAAGGATTTTAAAATGTGTTAGTATAATTATTTCTTATATTTAATTTTATCACTTTATTCAAATGAATTTGTATAATTCTTTCTTATATTTAATTTTATCACTTATATCATTATAGAAAATGAACAATAAGGATTTTAAAATGTGTAAAATATTTTAAATTAAATTATCCCATATTATAAGAAAAATAGGCCGGGGTACACAAAATAAATCATAGAATCAAACTATATATTTAGAAAATTGTGCATAATCAATCACATGAATTTTTCCTTAATTATTATTTCTCTATAATATGTGTGGGATTTATAATCAAAACTTTAGAAATACTTCACATTTAAACTTTAAAATATTTAAAGTTCATATATTTTGTACCAGCATAAATCAATTAGATTATTTTTTCCTTAATTATTATTTTTCTATAATATGTGTGAGGATTTTAATCAATTTTTAAAAAAGGTAAATATGTATCGAATTCAAAATTAGAAATTCTATATATGCAATTCTATTCTAAAATATTTTAAAAACTTATATTTTTAAATATGCATAAATCACTTAGATTCATTTTTTTATTATTTCTCTGTAATATATGTAATAATTATTATTTCATATAGATAAATTCTTTGTTGATTATTTTTATATAAATAATACAATTATAATCCCAAAATTTTAGGAGAATTAGGTGTACAATTATAAAGAATGCACTAATGCAATTTGTTAAAAATCCATTTAATGACGAAAAAAATAATGTTTATGATATAACAATTATGAAAATTTAGAAAAAGAATAGAGAAAGATAAGTCAGATGTTTGAAAACTTAAAGTTTTTCAATAATAAAATATTGAAAGTTTTCCATACAATAAAAAATAATGAAAATTATTTAACATTAAAAATTATAAATTCTGATGTGAACTCATACATATACATAAAATAATATATAATGTTTCGATCTAGAAGCATAAGTGGTTAAATATTTTGTCCATGATTAATTGATCATGCGTTTGAATCGCTTTGAGACACACCTCCCCATTTAATAGGATACCCCTACTTAAAAAATAAACTCTCACAAAATTTGTGTAAGATGAATTTCACAACATTGATATTACTAAATAATAATATAACATTTACAAAATAAGACTAAACACAATGTTTCATATACAAAATTGCATCATTTACATTAGAAAGATACAACATTCTAATAGAGAAATATATCATTTGAGTATTATATATACATTTATACGAAAATGATGTATTTGATCCTTGAATAAAGATTACAGCATTTACAAAAATAAATTATATCGTTATCAAAAAAAAAAAAAAAATACATCTTTTGGAAATAAAAAATACATCATTTTTAAAGAAAATACAATTTCATTGCGCCACCGTGAACGAATTCAGATTAGTTGAAGATAAATGGACATTCAGGTGATTCTTGCAACCATTACGACTAAATTTTGTCTTCCCATGAAAAACTTATTATGTAAAGTTGTAGATTTCCATCAGTCACCAACATGAATTTTCCTCTAGAGTAATCGGTATTGGAAAAGTTAGAAACTAGAACATCATTGATAATCAGTGTATGGATTGACAACAACGTATCAGTCAACGAATCTAAGCTCTGCTATGATTGTTAGGCTATGACTGAATCAAGAGATGTTGTGTAGATGAAACTGATAATTAAAATATGTGACGATGGTCATTTCGGGTGCTGAACCTCAATGATTCTGATCATGATTGTCTCGAGTAGATTAATCCTTTGCTCAAATTGTCTTTTTCTCTCGGTTACAGTTTGTGCGGCCGTATTTGGTGTTGCCCCTGGCATGGACTTTGTTTCGACCCATTCATCTAGGCATTTTGGGTTAACCCGATTGAAGTCATTGTTTAAATTTATCAGAGCAAATTACGTACCTCGATTCTTGATAGTGGTACGAGAATAATCTCCTTGGATTTAAGATGAGTATTCCTTTATTGATATAAAGAGAGAGTCCACTACATAATTTTGGGCCTAAACTAATCCAATTATTTACTCGATCCCGATAATCATGGGATCGATTACTGATGACGGGATGCATTCTTTTCGGTGGGTTCGACTTGACCTGGGCCGGCGAGCCCACCAAGAAGTGTTTGAGCCGACGAATCGTGGGCTAAATCAGTGGATTGGGTCGAAAGGGTCTTACCCAACATATACTATATAAATTTATATTAATTTATGTTATATATGTTATTATATACCTTTATGTTTTACATATTATAAAAATTCATATTATTTGTTTATAAACTAAATATCGAAATAATATTATTTTAATACAAATAATTTAACTTTTCACGCATCGCGTGGGTGCAATACTAGTATGAACTAAGCTTATTCCTGGATGATTTATCGTTGATCGTGCTTCTTCTATGATACATTGTCTACGGTGACAATTACATAGTTTTTAATTTTTATTCATTTAATCATCAATGTATATTCGGTCTTCTTTCATTAATTTTGATTTTTGGTGAGTCTTTTTCACCAATCAATATGTATTGATATTGTATGATTTTATTTATTTTTTACATATCATTATCAAATTTGTGATCTTTTGACTATATAATATGATAAAAGTTGCTACATGATTTATCATATTTTCATTTTGTAATTTTTTGTTGTTAATTATATCCTACAATTACGGGTGAAATTTGTCTCAAGTTGTATTTCATATTTAAGTTATATTTAAGTTTGTGTCATGTTTAAGATTACTTTATTATTCTTAGAAATTAAACAATTTCATTATGTTGTATAATATAATGTAATTATAAAAACCGTTGTTTGTTTGGTTCTCGATAAGTGGTATACTGTGTAAATGATAAAAACAAAATTATTCAATTGCAATTTATTATTATTCAAAACAATGTTGTCATATTATGGAAAATATAACTATAATTAAGTTAATGGTTTAAAATGATTAATTATTGAATTTATGTATATATTTTTTATAATATTATCGATTTAAATTATTAAATAGAGTGATATCAATTATAATTGAATGATTAACCAAATAAAAGAAAAGATTGAATTGAATATTGAATAATTACATTGTTCACGTTAATTCCAATTATCATGTTTTCAAAACAATTCCTATTGTATAATTAAATATACATATTTTATTATTATTATTTTTTTCATCACAAATATGATAACTTTGAAGAATACATGAAATTTTTGAACGAGAATAATAAATAATTTATAATTTTAGCTTTTCCACGAACTAAAGTGCTACCATTTTCAACATTTTTTAATATATGAATAATATATATGATGTACTCTATATATTTTATATCAATTAAATTATATAAAATATAATTAAAATGCATCAAATAAGTAATAATTTATATGAGAAGAAGATAACTGAATTAAAACAAATCAATCGATAAAAGTTGAATTAGTTTAAACCCAAAAGCGAAATTGAAATATTTAAAGTTTGAGTTCGAATTATTTAATTGCAATATATCAAATAACAATTGAAATTAGTTTATTGTTAAATTATTATGATTATGAAAAATCATTGCTAGCCCCTAGATTATATGTCATATAATATCTTAATTAGTTGCAAAGAGATATATAGTATGAGTATCAATAATCAAACAATATTTTATCATTCGTTGTAATGTCAATATAGTTGAGAGAATTGTCTAACCAAATGGATGTCAATATAATATCACCTATATATCAATAAAGTTGAGAGAATTATTTATGGTATGTATGTTTCATTCAACTTTACAATTACATATTTTAGAAATTCATATTGTTTACCTATAAATAAAATATTAAATTAAATATTATTTTAATATATATATAATTAAAATTCCCACGCATCGCGTGGGGTGCAATACTAGTGTTTTATTAATTTAAACTCACCTTTATCTTTTGTAGGTTAGAAGTTGAACTATGAATCTTATAGATTATAACTATGATATAAATTTTTAAAGTTCGGATTTTTAATTTTCATTAAGTTTGTAGATTGTTAATTGATGTTAAAATTATATTCACTGTGGTTTATATGTGATTATGAATTATGTTTCGTTGTTATTTACATTAATCTTCTACAATAATTTTATTTTTCATAACATGGAATACTTAGATTAGGGAGCAGTTGAAAGATATGAACTAAGATTTTGTACTAATTAGATTAGTACAATATATATTAATTAGATTAATATATCTTCCAGATTAATATACTAATAAGATTAGTATACTATATATTAATTGGATTAATATCTATTTAATAATATATTAATAATTAGATTATTAATTATTGGAATTGATATGGAAATAAATAAGGCTCAAATCTTATTAGATAAGATTTGAGACTCTCCTCTATATATAAGAGAATAACTTATTCTTAGAGAATAAGTAATTAACATGACTAACAAATAGAAGAGGGAGAGAGAATTTATTTCCTACGCAGTTCATATCAAATACACAAAGCCTAGGGTTTTGAGTTCTAAGCCTCCATAATTCTCTCTGGGAATTCCTAGCGTTACTGGTTTGAATATACGCCGTGAATTGGATTCTGCACCTGATTGATTCGACACGTGGATACCTCTAGTGGTGAATTCGCGCTCCAAGACAAGTCAGAATCGCTTGAATTCTACGGAAGAAACTGTAAGTTTTTCCTTTTTATTCACGTTGAATCTCTACGCATGATATTAATTATAAATCTAGATCTGTTCGTTGATTAATTATTCTGCTGCGTTCATTAGATGAAATCAACGAAACCCAACAACTGTTGGTGTTAAATGAGTAGTACAGAATATGAGATTTTACAGGAAATGGTAAAACAATACAAGAATATGAAGTGGAAACAACTAAATAAACAGTAGAGAAAATATGTAGCCGAGTCGAGAGAACTCTTCCCGCAAGACAGAATACGCCTCCGTAGTGCTCGGAAACAGGCGGTCTATCCCCAAAGATAAAACGGCTTCGTCTCGGCCAAGGCAGCACCATAGTCGACAGATCTCCGGCGAACGGGAAGGAGCAGGAGCAGAGTTGGCAGGAGAAAAGCAGCTAAGAATGCAAATAGGTGCAGCTAAGAGCTATTTTTGGAATGTGCGATGCATGCCACCTGAATGCCTATTTATATGCATATCCACCACCTGGGGAGCATGCTGGAGCAATGAAGACCGACGGCATTTACGACGCATGTCTCCCGGATCGGACGGTTACGACGCGCAAGTCTCGGGAACGTGCTATTTGAATTCAAGCACGTTCCGTGGGCTCCTCGCTGGACTGGATCAACTCTACTGGGCCAGATAATCGAGCCCAGTAACCCGTTTAGTTGCCAAAAAGATAAGGCACTTTCGGGCCAAGCCCAAGCCCGAGGCCCAATTGCCAATATCCGAGTCCGAGTCCAAGATCGGACCAGAGCCGGGTCACGGGACACGGGCGCTCGGCCTGCGGCTTCGCTGCCTTGCCGACCTCAGCGAGGCGAGGCGGGCGGCGGCGGCAGTGCGCGCGTAGGAGCACGGGACTGTCATGCGACACCCCTAATACACACTTGTTATTACATGGTTTAACCACTTGGGTATTTAAACCCACATGTGTGCATTTAATTAACCAATGTGGGACATCATTAATTATGAGTAATTAATAGGGGTGATCATGAGCCGAGCCAACTCGTGAGTTACTGGAGATCGACTCGTAAAAAACTCAAATTCGACTCGTAGTTGGTCGAGTCGAGCTCGAGCCACTCGAGTAGTAGTCGAGTTCGAGCTCGAGCTTAGTTTTACTCAGCTCGATAGGCTCGCGAGCCTAAACGAGCTCAACTATTATTTTGTATTTATATTCTCATCCCTCCAATTTTTATTATTTACATTTTTTACCCGGACTATAAATTGAAACTAAACCCTAATTTTTTTTTTATGTTTTAAAATTTTGAGCGCCGCAACTTCTCCTCTCACTTCACTCTCTTTCTATTGAATGTCTTATCTCTGAATCTCCCATCTCTCAATTCTTTGTGAGTTGGTTCTACTTCTACATTTCTCATTCTCTGCTATATAGGTCTGCCCACCTCCTCATCCATTCAATTCCGCCTTAACAGACAAAAAAACAGCCAACACCTTCTCCTTGGCCCTAATCTCCACCACCACAAAATCAAATGTGACTAACATCTTGTGTGTTGAGCAAGAACCGTCATCAACATAGAAACCCAAAATTGCCTCAACAGAGATTAGGCGCTCGAGCATAAAATTTTCGAAAAAATTATTCAGATACAAGTTAAGCTCGAGAACTTGGCTCGAGCTCGATAAATTGAATCGAGCTCGAGCTCGAGCTTGAAAAATAGAGCTCGAGCCTTTAAATATTGAGCCGAGCTCGAGCTCGAGTTTGGCAATACTTGGCTCGGCTCGGCTCATGAACACCCCTAGTAATTAATATGTTCACATTACATTGTTATGCGTACTACTTCGAATATTGATTTCTCACTCACCGGAATTCGGCTTTGAGAAAATTAATATACTACGTTTATCTACTCGCGACGTAGTTCAACCTCGTAATATTTAATTACAATAAAATTAAATATTTTCACACGAGTAATTAACTCGAACTTATCCGGATTCCAACAGTTGACAATCACGTCATTAAAAAAATATGGAAAAGACAATTGAAGCAAATTGAAACAATCGACGACTGTGATTGAATGGTAATGCAACCTCAACCTCTCGGTCCCACTATTTTCTTCACCTATTGGCTATAACATTTGGACACCTATCATTAAATTGGTTTTTGGATATAAAATAAAAAAATTGATATATGTTTTATATAATAACATAAAATACATCAAAATTAATAATTTTTTATTATCTATAAATAAAGAATGATATATATATATATATGTATTATTTTAAAATTAACATATATACTATATCATATTTTATTGATCTATACCATTCATAAAAAAATTAATCCGAATCGAAAGCACAATCTATATCAATTTGATATTCATCATTCATCAACATCAATCAATCTTGGTTGTTCGTCGAAAGCACAATATATTTCAAATTGTTGTAGTTGAGTTGAGATGATATTGATGATGTTGATCAAAGATAAATTAATTAAATATTGAAGTATTTAGATAGTTGGAATGGTTGACGTGGAGACAAGTCTTATGAAGTTAAAAGTCACTATTTCTATTATTTATTTCATCAATCAATTTACATTAATTTTTAGTTTATGAGTTATCTATTCATTTATATTTATTACGATATAAATCGTACACTTGTATTCAATCCCATGCGATTTATATATGCAATACAATAATTAAATTCTAAAAAATAATTTATGAATCCATTTCTTAACCTGTGATGTATGAATAATACGACCGTATATATTAATCATAGTTAAATTCTCCTAAAAATCCACAACTCCAATAATAATTCATACACAATAAAAAAGTGTCGACTGATTTTACAGACTATTCTATTTGATAATGAGAATCGATAAATTATTCTTCATAAGGTTTTTGTATGAAGGAATGAAGCATAAATTTATTACAATGGTCATTTCTTTACATTTTCATTTTTTTAATAAATTGTACTCCCTCCGTCCCGTGCTAATTGCCACATTTCTTTTTGGCACGAGAATTAAGAGTTGTAAGTGTATAATGAGTTAATGAAATTAATATTTTATTATTCAGCGTAAAAAAATTACCATTTTTAGTAATATGACAATTCAGCTAGGACGACCAATTTGATTAGTGTAACAATTCCATAATACTTTTAAGATATTTTGAATTCATGAACTTTTGTTCACATACAAGACCATTCCACCACCACGCCACATGTTCATTTGTTTTAATATGTTCAACTGTTAATGTAGGATTTATCAATCTAAAATTGAATTTTAGAAGATTAAAAAATTCTTAATTCAGTATCTGAAAACATTATAAAATTTTTGATTCAAGATTTGAAAGTTAGATCTTAAATTAAGAAGTTAGTTTGAATCATGATTTATTTTTTATTTTTATTGTAAAATAAATTAGTAACGCTTCCAGCAAAATCTAAAAGCGTGGTTTTCATCAAGTAGAGTATCTCGGTATCCCGCTCCATCAAAGAATCAAAATTCGAAATGCATCTCTCTCAACTGCAGTAAACCCGCTTTTTTTTTTATCGCACACAAATATGGTGACATTGCCGAAGGAGGCGGCGGCACCGGCACCGGCGTCCGCCGAGTCAGTCGACCCACCGCTCAGTGGACTCTCACTCTTCCCGCGCGCTATTAGGGCTTCAGCCGGCACTTCGGTGCCCGCCGCTCCCAAGGACCTAGATTCCATCCACAATATCATGAAATCTCTGGTATAGATCGCTTTTCTTGTTCTAAATCATGGTTTGTCCATCTTATAATGAGCTATAGAAGTGTGTAAATGTTAGCCGCGCGAGCATTGTGTTTGTGTATATATTTAAAAGTTAATCTGTTTGGAGAGTGGATGAATTATTTGTTATCCCTTTCAAGGGGATGGTCTAGAAATCTCGTCCTTACTCCAAATTATTTACGGGTAGGGTTAGTGGCTACTGAAGCTTCTTTCTACAAGTAAAACTTTGATGATAAAGCATGGAACTGAGCTCGAATCATTGCATCTGTCAGAAAGTGCATGCGTTTGTTGTAGAGTAGTTATCATTAAAACTTCGTGGAAGATCTTCAGCTTTCTGCTAATTGCTGAGTGTTAGGGGTAGCAAACTAGTAGAAGCTTAGCAAATAGTGTTAGCAGTTTGTGACTTCAACTTGTTGTAAACTACTGTGGAAACTTATCTGCAACAAGCATGATAGTATATGCAAATTGTGCCATAAGTCCCTTTTCCTGGCCTCATGTTAGAAGGAGTTGAGGAGTCCTGAAAAGCTCATGAGTGAGGCAAAGAAAATTGTGGATGGTGGAGCAAATCTTCTATCAGAAATTTCCAGTTTTGCTGAAAATGTGAGTGCGACAAATGACTTTGCTGCAAAGGTTAAGGACAGACAAAGATCACGGAGACCTGGTCTTGGCATTGCTCGTAAGAAGGCTTCATTTTCTATGAAAACCAGTATTAGGTGGTCTCCGATACTCACAAATTCTGGGTTTTTTCACTTTTTTGGATGCTTCGATAGATAAATGTGTTGATTATAACAATTTTATGTACTTTCTGCCTTCTTTCAGTCACCCTCCAGCCAACTTGGAGTCAACATTGGACATTGATCACCTTGAAGATCCAGATGCATTTTTCGATGCTTGCGAGAGGATTGAAAGTATTTATTATTAGTATTATTTTTTGTGTGTGTTTAATTATCAGATCTATTTCCTTAGAATGTTCCATTTGTTGCAGTGTTTTTCTTTTGCTCTGATGTTTTCATATATGTCTACTGTTGCAGAAGCCAAGAAAGAGATACAGAAACAACAAGGTGGTAGTATCAGTATGGACAACATAGAACATTATAAACCATCCAATAATGTACGCTGTCGGCGGCAAGGGATTTTGGGGTATATATGGATTTTGTGCTGCTGTATATATATATTTTTTCCGATGCAATATTGAGGGTTAATAACTAGTAAGACTTATTTGTCGAGGTTGCACTTCCTGATCGACTTTTGTTATAATTGCAGGAGGTCATATCGCTATGAGCACCGGTACTCATCAACAGCTCCTGAAAATGATGAGGCGTTCTTGTGCTCCCAAGAGACAATATATCAGGACATTCAAAGTCCACCTAAAGTCGAGTCACACAAAAAATTGGTAGATCCTGATCATAATCACGATGCTAACTTTGAAGAAGTTGAATTGGCTGGTGAGTAGATATTGTTGGAATTATAGTCAAAAGCAAATTCAAATGCAGGAGGGATTTTATTTCCACTACTATTGAATCATTAATATTATACTACTATCCTAGCAAATGTTATTTTATCTCATACAATATCTTGCATACTTTCATGGACAGAATCTATGAAGAACACAGAGACTCAAGTTGATGATATGCTGGAGGAACTATTGTCCTGTAATGACGAAGATTTAGAAGGGCAAGGAGCCTTGAATATCTTGCAGGAGCGGTTGAAGATCAAAACTCTCGATCTGGACAACCTGTGCGGCTTGACTGAACTGCCTGATGTTGAGAGATCTAATGTATTAACATCATTGGGAAGTCGACAAAAGCCTCGCAAGAGTTCATTGGTTCTTGATAGTGTGCTGAAAAATTTGAATAAAAAACCACGCATGGAAAAAGAAAATGTGGAAAATCCAGTTATTCCTGTATCTGCACCATCTTCTCCGAGAAGTCCATTTGGATCTATTTCTTTATTGAAAAAGAAGATTTTGCAGCCCAACCCTCTCAGAGATCCATTTTCACCAAAGGAGATTGATCTTTGTGCACACCTAAATTCTTTTCCTGTGCACAAGGATAAGCTTCCTGGACAGGTAGCTAGACCAAAGGATGTAAGCATGTGCAATGAGTTGGAGTTACCCGTAGAATCTGTTAATACTGAAACCACACTATCTGATATTGATTCACAGAAAGTGATGAGGAATACTGATAGTCTGACTGAGAAGTCTCAAAGTGAAAATGCAATCATGGAAAGAGAAAGTGGCAGTAGTAGGGGAAATGCTTCTCCTGCACAGCCCAAGGATAAGCTAGTCGGACAAGTTGATGTGCTGAAGGATTTGGTCAAGTGTAATGAGTTGGAGTTACCCATAGAATTTGGTAATACTGAACCCACATTATCTGATATTGATTCACAGAAAGTGATGAGGAATACTGATAGTCTGCCTGAGCAGCCTCGAAGTGAAAATGCAAGCATGGAAAGAGAAAGTTGCAATAGTAGGGAAAATTCTTCTCCTGCCCAGCCTGCGCTGAAGGATTCAGTCATGTTAAGTGAGATGGAGTCAATTGCGGAGTTAGGTAGCACAACACCTCCAGTTGGTAACTTGGATCTAGAAGTAACCGGAAATGCAAATGCTCTTCATGAGCAGTTTGAAGATGAGAATGCTGTCATATCAAACATGGATGCCAGTAGTAGGCAAAATGAAGAATCGAACAGCAACATTGGGACAGCAATAAACATTAACGAGAGTAAGAATTCATTTAGCATTATGCCATTTGATCTTTCATGTGATGATGTATCGAATGTTTTAGCTTTGAATTTCGGCATGCTTCAAATGTCATGTTTTGGACTTGTGTATGAGATGTTACTTGCACCATAAATCGTATAGGAGGACCAGTATTTGTTATAACTATTTTAATGCTAAATCTTATGTAGAGCAATGTATCAGTGTCCTCTCTGCTTTATCTTTTTTTTTTTTTTTCCTTTTGCAGATGAATCAACTCCTTCTGTAGTTGGAGAGGATGCCAGGACATCAACCAGACGACAAATTATTATTCCAGAACAACAGCCTGAGGTTATTTGCCTCTTTCTTCACTTGTTTTTTCTTTACCTTTCCCTTATGAAGTACTTCACACTAGTGAAATTATGGTTTGAGAATCTATACTTGCTAACTGATTCAGCACTTGCTGGTGTTCTCACAACGCTTTGGTTAATCCACGTGACACTTAAGATAGTAACTAAGGTTTTTAAAAAACTAAGATTGTATGAATCTGACTGAACTGTTTGTAAAACTGCATGTTATGCATTTGCATATGCTATGAAAGACTAATTGATTGCCTGTCATATTTCATGTTCGCTACTGTATCATGTTGGATAAAATAAATTAAGGTGTCATGGTGCAATGTGAAAGATGTCTTTATTTATATATAAAATTCTATTCGCAATTCACTGGGAAGCTTGAATTTATTCATTTATAAAATCCTTTTTCCAATTTGTTCTATTTCAGGTACATGCAGCCAAGCGGCAGAGAGGAAAAAAAGTAGCAGGTGTGAAACGCATCAGAGATGCACATCCCATGAGGAAAAGTCTTGCAGGTGGTTATTTACGCCTTCACCTATAAGTTTTAAGTACCTATCAAATATATTTTTTGTTTGATTGATACTATAAATTCTGACACTGCAGAGGCTGGTACTTCATTTGATACTGGAGTAAGAAGAAGCAAAAGAGTTAGGATGAGGCCACTAGAATACTGGAAAGGAGAGAGATTCTTATATGGACGTGTTGATAACAGTGAGTATTTCTTTTCGTTGAATGCTCCCTGTATTTTAGTCCAAACCTTTAACTTCTAGGAAATGCGCTTCACCATTGTTTCATCTTATTCTTTTCTTTCAATATATGATTTTTCCTACTATGTTTTATATTGCTTTTGTGATTATTCACTCCAATACACGTTCTGGTATTCAAGAGTATGAAACATCAATCACTATTCAATAATACTGTAAGAATTAGAACTTCCACTCCACTCCTGTTTATGAAGGATCACTCTTAATCTGCTGTGTTTGAAGTAGTTAAATAGCCTTCGGTAGAGGCTAATTAATATACTCGATGTTCCTCTTCATTTCTTGTAAGGTGCTGGTACTTAAGTCTTGGGGATTATTCATGTTGTAGGCTTGAAGCTGATCGGATTAAGGTACATATCTCCTGGAAAGGGCAATGCCAGCCTGAAAGTGAAGCCATATATCGTGTCGGAAAAGCCCGAACTCAAGGAGCTTCTCGATCTGGCAGCTCGCCATTGAAGTGATATTGAGTTTCCTGCACCCACAAACTCCTCCACATGGTCAGTTCTGAAAAGCCCATATGATTTTGCCAATTGAGTTTATTATATAAGTTGGTAAAGTCCCTTTTGAACTCGTCCAAGTATAATGGCCGTAATCTTCAACCAGAGTAAGAAAATGCTGCATGAACATCTTCAAATATCATCTTGATCTCTTTGGAGTTGGTCCAGTGTTAAGATGCCAAGTGTAGGTTACCCAATGAAAGCTTTTGGGATCGATCATCTTTTTCCTCTACTTAAAAAAAATCTAACCTTCAACTTCAGTAACCAACTTTTTCATCCAGTGGAAACCTCAGAATTAGAATTATAGGTTGAACCTCACCTTGCAAAATCATTGTACCCAATTGTTTTCCACGCATGCAACATTTTTTTTATTATTTTAATTTAAAGATCAGTTAAATACTACTGAAATTGCATGTAACGAAAAAATTTAAACTGATAATAATAAACAAAAAGTGAATTCACTTATAACGACGGTTTATCTTGAAGTATTGATCATCAACAACCGAAAGTTTAATACAATGATATGCTCATATCAAATATTACCTATAGTTTATATATACAAATTATATACTATTAATTTAATGTTTATAAGAATAAGATGTAAATTAACCGTTTAAAATATTGACCGACTTAAACGAGATACTTTGTATATTCAAATTACATTTTATTTAATCTTTCCTTTTGTTCTTATATTAATTATTCTTTTAATTTCCTATATATGTTTTTTCAAAGCTATATGATGAGTTATTTATGTATATTATGCTTAAAAAATTATATCTTTTTAATAATATTATAATTTATGTTATCTCAATTGTAATTGTTGATGTAATTGATCTAAATGTTCAAACATATTCCTCTTTAGTGTAGATCTTATATATATATATATATATAGAGAGAGAACATTTTTCTTAATAGGTCATCTAGAAGGTGATACTGTCATTTATACAATAAAATGTTCGTTGAGATCTGCATTCAAAATAACCACACATACATATCACATATGGATGATCAACTAACTGATCATAGTTCGTTCCTAACCGGCTAAATCTTGTTTGACCAATTTGAAAGGAAGAAATTTAATTAGCCAATAAATGATGCTAGTTTGATAACATTTAAAGCATGAAACTTAGTCATTTTTTGCTGGACATGTCCTGTGCATTAATGTTATCTAACTTTAATATTATTAATTAAATACAATTTAATCGAATCCTAAACCTGAAGTATCTATATAAATTGATTTGAGCTAGATTGAACTACTTCCAACTAGGGGTGTTCGCGGTCCGGTTTGGAAGAAAAATCTCGGCCAAACCAATAAGTACGGTTTGAAAAATTTTCAAATCAAACCGGTCAAACCGTATAAAAACGGTTTGGTCCGGCCGGTTTGACGGTTTGAAATGAAATATGTTTCAACTTTCAATAATCTACTATAATTTGTAGAAAATTAGAGCCTAAATACAAATTAATTGAATTCTATTATTTGTTACTACTTATAATAATGTAATTTTAATTTTAAAAATCTTATATTTATAATTTAATATAAAATCGAAAGAGACGTGTCAAATTATAATAATAATATTCATACTTAATTTATCTTAAAAAACTATATAAAATGATAATATTTAATGTTAATAGTTATTAGTTAATTTTTGATTAAAAAAAATTAAAACTAAAACTAGAGTATGTTGGCCAAGAAATTTTAACATGGGTTAATTGTATGATAATGTAGAAACTTTTATATATATATATATATATACACGGCCGGTCTGGCCATACGGCCGGTTTGAGTCTCCAAACCGTAACTAAACTAAATTTAACCGGTTTCAAAATTTTCAAACCGTCAGTATGAAAATTAAATTTCAAACCGGCCAAACCGGCAAAATCAATCCGGTTTGGCCGGTTTGATCGGTTTCGGCCAAACCATGAAGACCCCTACTTCCAATTATGCATTCATAAATGAATTTTCATACTGTATCAATTTTCATTTTGTATCAATCAATTCAACCAAAAGTTTACTTATCAAACTAAATCATGAAAACCCCACGTGATAAAACACAAGGAAATGCCTACCACAAAAATCAAAATAGTTGTTAGAACTTAGAAATTTGTGGTCGCTGCAACTGCAACAGGTGGTCATATCATTTAATTTCTTCACCAACTCAATCAATTCTACTTTACACACTGAGCTCAAGCTTCAGTGGCATCCATCAATGGCTTCCTCGTTGACCCCCTCCGAATACACTTCCGCCGTTAACGTCGCCAACTTCGTATCGTCGGAGCTCCGTCGCGACAACAATAACCCAAGCAACTACAAGACATGGAAGGAGCAGATGCTGTGCCTCATCGAAAGCCAAGGCTTGCTCGCATTCATAGACGGCGCAGCTCCTCCGCCGCCAGTGGACGGCCAAGATTACGCTGCGTGGAGGCGGACTGACCGCCTGATCAAGGGCTGGATTCTCGGCGCCGTCAGCGATAAGGTTGCGAAAACTGTAGTTAAGTTTGACAGCGCTAGGGATGTTTGGTTACAGTTGGAGAAGAAATTCTCTAAACCCAAACGCGCAGCGCCGCCTCCCGTCGCCGCGGCTGAGCAAGGTACCGACCTCTGCCGGAATCTCTCATTTCACTGCTAAATTTATTTTTATTATTCAGCTCTGGCAGAAGATACGGAGTGGCACGACTACTTGCCGCTGTACAAAGCTGCACTGAACTGTGAATGGGAGAAGATCACGCAGATTCGAGAGAAAGACCCCAACGCCATGAATGCCAGGGTGGCCTACACCTTAGAAACAGCTCTCCACGTGGCGGTCGGCGGCGGGAAGTCCGTCAGCTTCGTGGCGAAGCTCGTGGATATCATGTCTGACGACGAGCTGGCCATAAAGGATGAGCTCGGTTTCAATCCTCTGCACGTGGCGGCGTGGACGGGTAACCTCCCGGCGGCAGAAATCTTGGTCCGACGGCTTCCGGATTTGCTGTACGTTGCCAGTAATAGAGGCTGCTTCCCGGTTCACTTGGCAGCTGATTCCGGTCATCGGAAAACTCTGGAGTTCTTGATGTTGCATACCAGAGACGATCAGGACCCCAATCCTTTTGCTCATCAAAGTGGCTTCCTGCTTCTCACGTTTCTGATCGATGCTGATTATTTCGGTCAGTGTTGATGCAAGGATTAATCCATAACTAAAATTTGTATATAATGGTGTTGATGTGGGGGCATGCAGATATGGCGGTGGATCTGGTTGAGAAGTATCCAGAGCTGGCGAGGATGAGACCTCGGCCGCATAGGTCGGCTTTGATGAGCACAGCAGTGAGGGAGACTGCATTCTCCGTCGAGGCTCAGCCCAACCCATTTGAACGCTTCATTTGCTCTTGTGAGTTTCTTCACTAGTCTTTACTCTTTATTATTATACAAATTGAGAAGGAATGTGGGGAGTAGTTGATAAATGGCTAATTTGAAGGCATTCACTTGGAGGTGGAAATGGAGTCACAAGTGCAATGCCCATCTACTGACATTGAGAACCCAAAATATGCTCATGGTAATCAAGTGGTAACTCATCATCTTTTAATTTCTAGTATTTAGACATGCAACTTGACTAAATTGGACTCTCCTTTGGGTCCAGAAATCCCAAGCTGGTGGCTCCGCCGACTGCTTGCAAAACTGAACTCCACTTTTTTCAAACTGATTAAACACCTAGGTAAGTCTGTTTTTGTTTGATATGTAAGTGCAGGTTGGTTGGGTTTCAGTGAGTAGAAATATAAATTTGATTCTGGACATAATTAGTTTGGACTTGAATCATTTATAGTTTTGAAATTAAAAAATTTAAACTCAATAGTTTTTAAAAATTTACGAGTCATTTTCTCAAAATCTAAAAGCTCTCGAAAATCTACGGTTCACATTCAATTATTACCAATTGGAATTCTGCATCCGTTTGTAGCGTTTTCACTTATATCCTTTGTTGTTGGATCAATTTGCTTATTGAGTCGTAAGATATTCATTATGGACTACAGTATTTAAAGGTGTTTAAATCCAAAAATATTAAGAGTTTTCCATCTATTTTGTTTAACTGTTTCTGCATGGGTCTATCTTCAATCAAATTCCTGAACTACGATTCTTAATTATCATACCGGCAAGGATAGTATCAAACAACTATGTTGGCTAAATTCTATCAAATACTCCCTCCGTCCCGCCCGAATTATCCCACTTTCCTTTTTTGTTTGTACCACTTCATTAGTATCATTTTTTAAAATAGTACTCCCTCCGTCCCACTACAATTGACATACTTACCAAATTGGGCGTCCCAACTAAATTGACACATTTCTAAAAATGGCAACTTTTCACACTCAACAATAAAATATTAACCCCACTAACTTATTCTACACTCACAACTCTTAATTTCCGTGCCGAAAAGAAACATGCCAATTCAGGCGGGACGGAGGGAGTAATTTTTTCGCACTTAACAATAAAATATTAATTCCATTCAACTTAGTCAAACACTCACAGTCCTTAGTTATTGTGCCCCGTCAAATTGGGACATATCGACAGGAACGGAGGGCGTAGTTGTTATTTTAAATTATTAAATATAGTTTATACTTTAACCTTGTATCAAGCAAAAAATTATAAACACTTGCTAATTGAGTAGCCTTTTTTTCTAACTTTTCAAACGCAGTGCCTCGCGTGAAGATGATTTACGACAAGAAAGTGATGCACCGTGATGCGCTGCGGCTAGTGAAAGCCTTGTGCAAGCACATGAAATCCTTGAAATACAAGGAAGCTGCAGACATCTACACGGAGGCGATGCTGACCGCAGCCAGCTTAGGAATCGAAGAGGTTATCGAAGCCATTGTCGAGACCTTTCCTCCTGCCATTTATTCCAGAGATGCTTCCACCAAGCAGAACTTCCTCCACTTGGCCGTCAAGAACCGATGCGAAACTGTTTTCAATCTCATTTATCAGACCGGCAACCACAGATACCACTACTCCAACGCCATCGACACCTCCGGCGACTCCATCCTTCACCTCGCCGCCACTCTCGCCCCTCCCCACAAGCTCAATCTAGTCTCCGGCGCAGCTCTCCAGATGCAGCGCGAGATCCAATGGTTCAAGGTATGCAATTGATCATATATTTATCATTTATATATATAATGAACTGTCATGTGAAATTGCAGGAAGCGGATAAGTTCATCAGTCCGTACAATAGGGGGCGTTTGAACAAAACCGACAAAACGCCTGAGATGGTGTTCACTGAAGAACACAGGGAGTTGAAAGCGGAGGGAGAGAAATGGATGAAAGACACGGCTAACTCCTTCACCATCACCGCAGCATTGATCGTGACCATTGTATTCGCGGCGGCTATCACAGTGCCCGGGGGCAATGAATCCTCGGGGCTTCCGGTGTTCCGGGGACAGAATCCTGCATTCACCATATTTGCAGTTTCGGATGCCATCTCTCTCTTCACATCCACCACTTCTCTCCTCATGTTCTTGTCCATCCTCACCTCTCGCTACGCTGAGCAGGATTTTCTCTACGCCCTGCCCAAGAGGCTGTGCATTGGCCTGGTTACCCTCTTCATTTCCATCTTGTTTATGATGGCGGCGTTTGGATCGACGCTGTATTTGGTGTTTGGGAATCATAAAGCTTGGATTCTGATTCCGGTGGCTGCGCTTGCTTCTCTGCCCATTACCGCCTTCGTGTTGCTGCAGTTCCCACTTCTGCTTGCTGTCATTTCCTCCACTTATGGCCGTGGCATTTTTGGTAGGCAGAGTGATCGTCAATTTCACTAAAATAATATTTATATATGTTAACTTCTTCCCATAAAGGACAAATCTAGACCATCTATTTTATTTATTAATCTAATGATTAGGATTGAGAGTTAACTGAATTAAAATATAAATTCAATAATATTTTATATGCAAAATTAATATTTTTTTATTATAAACATAAATTATATGTATTTGTCTAGGACTAAAAGTGCATCAATTTTTTTGTTAATATATAAGAAATTGTTAATACACAATTACTATCCTATATATCTTTATATCATTATCGAGCCTTCAACTTAGACAATATATTTTCAAAACCTACAAATATCCTGATTTTATAAGCTAAAAGTCGAGGGATATAACATTTGCAATACTATATTGTTTTATTCTAAAATCGTCATTGGTCTTGTTTGGGGGTGGTTTTATTTTGGTCAGATGGATAGATCCATGACTGATTGAGATTTTTTGCAGCAAAAATTTTTAATAAAAGTAATACTACATGTAATATTAGGGTTGGGTCGGTAAGGTATACCGGAATTTTTTAATCATACCGTATACCTTACCGAAATTTAAGGTATGAAAAAAATGATACCGTTACTGTACCGAAATTTTCGGTATACCGTTTTTTCGGTATGGCATAAATGGCATACATTTACCATACCATTTTTCGGTGTTTTCGGTATAACATACCATACCGTAATATACCGTTCCATAATTATATTTATTTTATATTTGTGTTTAATGGGTTGAATTAGTTTTTTATTTATTATATTTAATTTCTATGGTTTAAGTATTTATTTAATATATTTTATTTTTTAAAAAGAGTTTAGATATATTTTAGTCTTATTATTTACAAAGAATGAAATTTTTAATTAGTATATTAACTATTTTATTTTAAAATAAAAATAAAAATTAATAAAATAATATTATATTTTCGGTACGGTATATATCGGTATACCGTAAATATTGGGAAATGTATACCGTTACCATGCCGAAAATTTTCGGTACGGTACGAAAATTACAGTATACCAAATATTCGATAATTTCGGTAAGGTATTCACGATATTTCGGTAATTTGGTATTGTTCCTCATCCCTATGTAGGGGTGTAAATGAACCAAATTGTTCGTGAGCTACTCGGATCTCGACTTGATAAAAGCTCGTTCGAGTTCATTTAGTAAAGCTCGTTTATTAAATGAACCAAACTTGAGCATCATAGTATTCGACTCGTGAGCTCGTGAGCGAGCTAGTTAGCTTAAATTAGTAAGAAATATAAAATAATTACTTTTATAAAAATAATATTTTCGTGATTTAAGAGTAACAATAATGATAAATCTATCTAATAATGAAAAATATTTAGAATATGATATATTTTTTGGAATAAATAACCTTTTCTTTAAAATAATAATGAAAATCTTAAATATATTCTAAATTTGGAAAGTTCGTTTAGACTCGATAAAAGCTCGATAACGTTCGTGAATATCAAAGTATTTGATTAAAAAGCTCGAAGCTCGACTCGAAACTGAACGAGTCAAACTTGAGCACGACACTACTCGACTCGACTCGGTTCGATTACACCCCTATCCCTATATAATATATAAAACTTCCACTTCTTCCCAAGTAGGTTGTGGTTTGTTATCATCAGCCATCTCTCTCTTTGTCAGTTTTTTCTCCTTCACTTTTTCATGATTATTCCTCTTATAAGTGGCTTCAATTTTTGAATAGTACGTAGACCTATTGACCCTGTACTCATAAAATACTTGCAAACTAAAAACAAAAAATTTCAATAAAAAAACACATCGGTCGAATAATACACAGTGTATGTTGGTCGATATCGACACAATTAATACGTAAATAAATCGTTCTAATCAAAATCAATAATAAAAATGAATCTAATAAACCTTTAGCATTGACGCCAAAATCTTAATCACTAAATTTTCTATTTAATTAAATAATTGAATTGTAAGTTGGTCACTAATAGAGATAGTTTAAAAGAAAATCATCTCAAAGCTTCCACCCACTCATCTTTTGATTTTGATGATATTTGCACTCATGCTTCTCATGTTTTATCATATTTTCTTTTAACAGAAATGTATTTATTTAAAGTATAAACCGTCTATAGTATTAGTATAGACGGTTAGCTTATGGGTGTCCAGAAATCCTAACTTTTAGGCATCTACATCTTTGAGTCTTAACTTATTTGTGCAATTTTCTCAATCTTTTATATGCAAAATTAATATTTTTTATTGTATACACTATAAAAAAATTTCAAATTTGCGACGGATTAAAAAATGGGTTTCGATTTTGCGATGGACTAAAGATGGATTCGCAATTGAATTTTTTTAACGACGAATTCTTTCCCAAAAAAATTACGACGATGGGATTTGTGAAGGACAAAGTCCGTCGTAAATCCGTCGCAAAATGACAATTTACGACGGATCCATACCTAATCCGTCGCAAATGCGCGAATTTTTAGTAGTGGTAAATAAAATGCAGTATTATATGTATTTATCTAGGACTAAAGGTTCATCCATTTTTTGTTCATATTAGAAATTGTTAATATATAATCACTATCTCACAATCAAATCTAGTATGTATTATATAAAGTTCAAGTGATATATTTGAGTTAAATTTTAAGTATGAATATCTTGTGGGAAGCCCGGCCACAATTCAATTGATTAGGATTTATGCATTTATGATTTGTTATTAAGGTTCTAAATAAATTGAACGGTTCCTAAATTATTTGGGTCTCGTTTATTTAATGTAAGAGAAAACAAGTATGATAAATATCTATATACTATATTTGTAAGAGAAAACAAGTATGATAAATATCTATATACTATATTAAAAGAGAATAAGAGAATAGTTTATAATAATCATTTTCGTTAAAAAAATTTTATTTTATTTTTCTATTATATTATAGATATACAATTATAATATAAAATTAAAATTTTCATTTTTTTTAAAAAAACATTTGTTAGAAATTGAGTTTTAGTTTACTCATTTGATATTTTGGTGTGTCAAAACTCAGTTTCTAGGTTTCTAGTATGGTCCTTTATGTAATCTTTGTATAGGATAAAACTTGAGTTATAATAGACTATAAACCGAAGCTGAAGATCGGACAAATAGAGATTTAATCTCTAAGGAAGATTTCAGAAGAAGCCAAAGCTCGAGAAGTCCGAAGATCAAGTTTCAGAACTTAAGATTAAAGATTTGAAGAAATTTGAAATATCCAGAAACTTAGTATCTGGAAACTGAGTTTTTTCACTATAGAGCAGAAACTTAAACTGACTTTGGAGAATGTCAGTTTTTAGTTTCAGAATTCAAGCGCACGTAAAAAACAAAGAGACACAAGGAAACCAAAGTGGAACCCGAAGTCAGACTCAAGATTCATTAAAGTATAAATCAAAAAGTCAGTACGAGAAAAATTAAACTTGGATTCCTCGGACTGAAACTTAGTCTGACAAGGGCAGGTGCGAAATACACTACCAAAAGTGAAAAACATACCAGAAGAATGAGCAATGATTGGACGACCCAATCTTTGTCTCTAACGGCTAGATAGCTGAGACTAACGGGCAGAATGCAAATTTTCGTCCAAGCTCTCTATAAATAGTCCAAGCCTCGCTGTGGTTCAGTCCGAAGGTGATATCCTTTATTCCATGCAGCAAGCCTTGTTCTCTATTCGATCACTCCTCAATCCGTAGAGAGCTTGCAAAACAGAACAACACGAAGAAGTTAGAAAATGAATTGAATACAATAATACTTACATGCTACGAGCTTGTGAAACTTGCTGCGATGCAGCCGCAAAGGAGAAACAGTGGAGCAGTCTGGAAGAGTGAAGCGCAACAACGAAGAAGTAACAACACTCCAGTGCGATGGTACCGCGATGTTGCCCGAAGTTCGGCTCAGATCACCCACACCAACAGCCTGTACAACATCATCGAAGCATACCAATTACAATGACCACAGATGGAGAATAGATGCTCGTCGGCAGATACAACGAAGGTACTACCAGGACGAACAACACGAAGCACCCACGCTAGACCCTCACCCAACCCACTACAAAAAGACGCGAAGAACGGAACCACACAAAGAAAGAAGACGCTATTGAAGGGTGGGAAGAAATGGTTTTCATGCAACACTTCTTCTCTATTTCACGAAGTTCTCAATTTTCTTTTTAGGGGAAAATAATAGTAGACTGTGATGCATAATTTAGTTAGAGAAGAAATTAGGAAAAGTAAGGCAAATAAAAGTAATAGGCTAAAATAAATGAGGGTTGGGCAATGGGCATAATAATCCAACACACTAATTTAAAATTTTCAAAAATACAAAATAGTAAGTAACAACCAGTTTGTAAAAACAAGTTTCTGTATTAATTTTTTACTGCATGTATAAATACTGTGATTTCGAAACCAACATAAACATGTTCATTTGACGAGATTTCCCATCTCACATGCAGTCAAGCAACAGTGGAAATTAATTGGTAGAAGTGTGACGAATAATATAAGGAAAAAGTTTTTTGTCTGCATCAACTTTCAAAATAATTTTATTTTTTTGCAATCACCTAAAGTTAGAATACAATGGCACCACACTGCAATCAAATTTCTTATTTTTTATAACTATTTTTGACATAGAGATATTTTAAAATTTAATAAATTAAAAAGTGACAACATGTATAGTTAAAATAAATATAATCTTATGAATTTAAAAAGAATATTAAAAAAATGGTTAAACATAAAGTTATTATTTTAGGTTAATTAGATTTTAATCTATTATAAAATAATTTTCATCAGTAAATATTTATGTACATTATTTTGGGAGAAAGTTACCCACAAAATAGAGGATTGAAATCATACAAAAGGAATTAATTCTTCCAACATCAATATAAATTATTTTTCAGTAATTTCAAAAATTCATAATATATAACTTTGAAATAATTACCATATAATACTTGAATTGTACAAAGTATTTCTAAATATATAAATCTTACACTAAAAAAATATATTTAATTATATTTTTTGTGAAAGTGCACATGTGGTGAAAATAGAATTGATTAAATTTTGATCTCGTATAAAATTAAAACAATTATAAAATCATGTATTTTAAAATCAAGTATTAAAATCATGGTAAGATATAAAATTTGTTATTTTAAAGTTATTAGAATTTAATATATTATAGAATAATTATCATTTTTAGTAAAACATTGTTTTGGAGTAATATTATCCAAAAAATAGAGTATAAAATTATACCAAAAATAATTTCGTGATCATAATATCATTTCGTCCCCTCGCTCGTGAACATCATTTAGGGGCGGCAATCTCCAACCCGACAAGAACCTAACACGAAAAAATGGGTTGGGTCAACTCATTTAATTTTCGGGTCAATTTCGGGTCGAACCCGCCAACCCATTTAATTTTTGTGTCGGATTCGGGTTGACCCGCAAACCCATTTGACCCACCAATAAAATTAATTGTTATTATTATTATTATGATTTATGAAATATAATTATATAAAAATTTAATAAATAAAAAATAGCCTAAAACCTAATTTTTAAAATAATTAATACAATTTTTTATTTTTAAAATAATTAACAAAATTTTTTAATTTTTGAAATGATTAAAATAATTTTTTTAATTTTAAAATAATTAAACAGGTTATTTCGGGTCAGTTTTGGGTCGACACGAAAATAAACAGGTCGGGTTCGGGTTAGATTTCTGACCCGCAAAAATATACGGGTCGGGTTCGGGTTGGCATGTTGCTTGTTATTATCAGGTCGCAACCCGACCCACCAACCCGAACTTCCTTAGGGACATTTGAGTGTGTGAGTTTAAATAAATATATTACTATTAAAATATATATATATATATATATATATATATATATATGTATTAATATAATATAAAAAATGATGCTTATACGAGTATACAGAATGAATAATGTAATAATATAATTAATTAATTATAATGAGATATAATACTTGACAAGCGCTATAATAGTTTACTAAAAGTAAATACCAATAATTTTCTTCTTAAAGTACCGGCCAGTTGTGGCGCACAAAATAATGTAAAACCAAGGATATATAAAAAAAGCTCAAAAATGGTTGGAGGATGAACCATGCATGTTAACCCCACTCCAGTTACTATTATTTATATAGATAAAGCATAACAGTTTAATTATATAATAAATATTTTTTATGTCGCGCCCCAAACCGGCCTATGCAAGAGTTTCACGTACGACATAATGTACACTATGGGAGAAGTCATATTTTATAAATATTTATCAAAATAAACAAGTAGCAAGATTCATATGAAATGGAATTGATTTTGATTTCTAATACGCAACGGAAATTTCTAAGTCAATAATCATTTTAAGCATAATGGAATAAACATAATATCATGCTTAAAATTGCAAGATGAACAAAAACAAGAATAGTCAACCGGCCTTACAACAATTGCAATATCAATTCAACCTTTTAGTCAAATACCCCAAGTGAAATCGAAATTATGTATGAAGACATATCTCGTAGCATCGATACGATAAACACAACAAGACAAACATGTGGGTGAATCAAAATAATTTATCAAGTGCATGAGAAGCAATTACATAGGATGAATATGAATGAGTCACATGTTCGAATTAATTCAAGAAGGATCATATTTAGATTTATTACATGTCATAGTTCAAGCGACTTCAAAGAAAGGATAGAGATTCAAATTTAATTACAAACCAACAAACATAAGTTTAACAAAAAGGAATCCACATATTGAAACCATCCTCGATCCCCTCACCACAATCCACCTAATTCATCGCATCACCCGGTACCTACGCGTAGGGAAAACATGCATAGGGGCTAAGTACACGAATATACCCAGTAGACACGACAACCCCAAAACAATTATATAAGTATATACACATCACACTCATGCATATAGTACAAGGTTTTTGTTAAATGACTAGCACATGCACAAAACAATTTAGCTCACGGGGATCCCCACTCATTAGGCACCACATAATCAATCACAACCATCCCACCATCATATTTCATCATACTCCGATAATCATTTTAAATGGTAAGATAGGAGTGGCCCCTCGCTATCTACCCGTAAGGTTCATTTTTCCTTACATAACACACTAATGCATTAGGTTTAATTTCCATGGGGGTAGCTACTCCCCGATCCAACATTCTCCATATAATATCATCACCAATCAATCACCACCATCATGCTTCACAATCAATCATACGGTGCCAAAATATTTTGCGGTTTATCATGCTTAAAAACAAGAAATTTCATTTAAGAGTGAATTTTGCAAGTCACGTTTTACACAAACTAGTCCACCTTATTCTTTCGAAATTCCCGATTACTTCGTACTACTAGATGAAGCTCCTTTTCCCTTGAGTTCAACATCTATATAGATTTAATATGTTACTATTGATCCTTAAACTCAAAAATCTATTTAAAACTTATATATTTCATTTAATTAATATGCTTAAAATGTTATAAATTATGAGTCATGCATGACATTTTATTTATCAAGTAAGGTTCTTAAATCCTATAATCTTATCTTATTTAATTTATTTCCTATGATCTTTACCTAGCTTACTTTAATTGGATTAATCTAGTGTTCTAGCTTACTTGTTCTTAATATTGAATAAAACCCCTACTTTGACTCTTATTTATTATAATGCAATACCCTATTATTCTCTAGCTTTTAAATGTACTAAAATGCTTTTTAAAATATTTTGATGGATTGAAAACATGCATAATGATCTTATAATGTTTCATTTAAAATCTGGAAATGACTTAAAAGAATTTTCTAAGTTAAAGATTTTATTATGTCGTAGAAAAATGCAAATTTTCAAAGTAACAACATTTTAGTTAGGAGTATAATTTGGGTTTGATTTTCTATGTATAAAAACTATATTTTAAGGTGAACAACATCAAATTGACGGTTATTAAATTTTTTTTCGTTTATAAATGGTGAGGCAAAACTTTTATGATTTTATATTTAATTTCCTGTACGAACAACTTTTGTACCCTAACTTCACGAATTTTTAATAATTTTTTCTATAATGTATTTAGGCTTGTATTTTATATATCTTACTTTAGGGTGTGTAGGTTGTATAACTCGAAAATCAGGATTTTTCAAGTCTTGCAAATATCATTTCAAAATTGATTATGTTCAACTGTCACAGTTTGCCACATTTTATTCAAAAATTCATATCTTTAGTTCTACAACACCTTTTAAGGTGCTTCCAAATGTCAATTACTCATAACTCATCCTAGTTTAATATATATTATTCCCAGCTAAAAAAAGAGTCATTAGCTATGACTGTCATGATCGAATTTGTTGGACAACAACAGTGAATTTCCAGCTTCTAGTTATTCTTTCACATTCTCTTCATGTATGTCTCTATATGGTATCTAGGGTTTATATATCCTAATTCCAGACTTTAGTGTGATGGTTAAAATCCCCTAAACATATATATATTCATCAATCTCATCATAGATCATGCATGCATTGCCTATATCATGCTTTAATGTCCACTATGCTAAACATATCCTCATTTAAGCATAATATCTTTGTTTCTCAACCAAATGCCACAAAATTTTAAATGGGTGTTCTTGATCCTACATGCAACCATCTAATCATGAAGTAGGATGTATAAGGAGTGTAGAAAATATCTACTTGAAATGAGAAATTGCCTTCTCCGACAATGTAGCTCTTCTAGCTTTGAATCTTCAAGTCTTCTAGCTTTCTCCCTTCTCATAGTCCTTATATCTTCAAGAATCCGGCCTCTAGCTTCAAACCTTGCCTTGGTCTATTTTTATGAGGTGTGAAAATGATGGGGCTTCTTTGCTAGTTGAATAGAGAGGGTAGAGAGGAAGAGTTTGGTGTGAAAATCAAGTTTATTTGGGTGGGAATGGATGGTATTATTGGAGAACTTCCATAGTTGTTGTTGGTGTTTTAATGGAGTTTCTCTAGGCTATTGTCCAGAAAACAATGAAGAATAAGGTGAATGGAGGTGATGGAGATGAATTTGTGTCGTTGCAAGCTAAGAAGGGGTGGAGGGTTGAGTGTACTACTTCATTTCATGCAATTCCTCACATTTGTAATGATATCCCCCTAGCTTTATGTTAAGATATGATAGGGTTTTCCGCAGGAAATAATGATTTTATTGACGTAAATAAATAGAGTACAGAAGATACGGAAAGATATGAAAATAAGAAAACCCTAATTAAATGAATCTAAACTATCGTATCTATATTTATTTTATCATCCCCCCTCAAGCGAGACTCAGGTATTTCAGTGAGTTGAAGCTTGCTAAGGAAGTGCTCAAAGAGAGGTCGTGGTAGCGCTTTGGTAAAAACATCGGCGAGTTGGCGATCTGTTGGAACGAACGCCGTGACAAGCTTTCCAGATTGGACTAACTCCCGGACAAAGTGATAGTCAATGTCAATATGCTTTGCATGCTTGTGAGCAACAGGGTTTTGAGTTAGGAATATGGAGCTTTGATTGTCGCAGAATAAATGCGGTGGGCGAACGAGTGGAACATCAAGTTCACGAAGGAGTGAGCATATCCAGATGACTTCGGCTGCAGTATTGGCCATGGCACGGTATTCGGATTCACAGCTTGATCGAGCGACGGTAGGCTGTTTCTTAGCGCTCCAGGAGACGAGATTTCCGACTAGAAAAATAGCATAACCATACGTAGATCGACGAGTGTCTGTACAACGAGCCCAGTCAGCATCCGAATAAGCAATTAAATCGCAGCTAGGGCGACGACTGAAGAGAAGGCCGTGTGAGAGGGTTCCTTTGACATAGCAAAGGATACGTTTCACGGCTATAAAGTGATCAACAGTCGGAGCTTTGAGAAACTGGCTGGCAAGATTGACAGCAAACGAGATGTCAGGGCGAGTGATAGTGAGATATTGTAGGGCACCAACGATCGAGCGATATGTGGTAACATCATCAAAGGCGTCGCCATCCAAAGTGAGCGATTGACCGGCCGGTAGTGGCGTTCCAACAGGTTTGGCATCCAGAAGTTCCATGCGAGTCAGAATATCACGACTATACTTGCTTTGAGATAAAAGAAGACCATTAGACAAGTAAGTGATATCCAAGCCAAGGAAGTAGCTTAGTCGGTCCATGTCTTTAATTGCAAATTCAGAGTGAATACGTTTGATGAAGTCCGAAATAAACGAACTGCTGCTGCCGGTGAGGATAATGTCATCTACATAGACAAGTAAGAAAATACGCAGAGAATCACGTGCATAAATAAATAAAGAGGTGTCAGATTTACTGCAAGTGAAGCCTGAGGAAATCAGAAAAGAACTGAGGCGATGAAACCAGGCACGAGGCGCCTGTTTGAGACCGTAGAGAGCCTTTTTGAGACGACAAACGTGATTTGGAAAGCGGGGATCGATGAAGCCACGAGGCTGATGCATATAGACAGGCGAAGTGAGAATTCCATTGAGAAATGCATTTTTAACATCCAGCTGATGAAGAGGCCAATTGAATGTGACGGCAAGAGGGATGATGATCCGAATGGTGGCAGCTTTGATAACAGGACTGAACGTATGCGAGAAATCAAGACCCGGAATCTGAGAAAAACCTTGAGCGACTAGGCGAGCCTTATGACACTCAATACTTCCATCTGAACGAAACTTGGTGCGAAATACCCATTTGGAGCCTATAATATTAGAATCAGGAGGTTGCAGAACAAGATCCCATGTTTGATTTTTGAGCAGTGCATCCATCTCCTCGGACATGGCAGCTCGCCATTCTGGACTTTTAGTGGCAGATTTGAACCCTTTTGGTTCAGAAGCTGTGAGGAGAGCCTGATGAAGGTTAGTGCAAACATAATAAGTTAAGTGGCGAGGTTTGAAAATACCAGCGCGAGCTCGAGTGACCATGTGGTGTCCCGAGGGTGCCGGCGGCGGGGAGGGCGGTCGAGAAGGAGCAGCAGGTGATGGTAATGCAGCAGGGTTAGGAAGATCATCCGGACAAATGACACATGGCTTGAGCGAAGGAGCAGAAACACACGTAGATCGTGGCGGTGGACTTGGTGGTTGCGACAGCAGGGAAGAGGAGGTAGGTAGCTGCGCGGATGGTTCCAGAAAATGCGAGACATCCAGAGTCGAGGGATGTGAGCTGCTGGGAGAACCTGTGAACGAAAATGAGGATTCATCAAACCGTGCATGACGCGTGATATAAACGCGAGAGGTAGACGGATCAAGGCATCGAAATCCCTTATGATGAGAAGAGAAACCGATGAAAACACAGGGAATGCTGCGGGGAGAGAATTTCGTCGCTGCATAGTCCCAAAGACATGGAAACACCCGACATCCAAAGGGGTGAAAGTTATCATAATGCGGAGCCGTACTAAATAAGACCTGAAAGGGAGATAACCCACGAAGAGTAGTAGATGGCACACGGTTAATAATATAAGTAGCAGTGCTGAATGCTTCAACCCACATAGAAACAGGAAGATGAGAGTGAAATAATAAAGTCAATCCTGTTTCGGTAATATGCCTGTGTTTGCGCTCTGCCCGACCATTCTGAGAAGGAGTGTAAGGGCAAGAACGCTGATGAAGAATGCCCTTGGATTGTAGAAAAATTTGAACAAAATTATTTGTGAATTCTGTGCCACCGTCGCTTTGAAAGACCTTGATGCGACGAGAGAATTGATTCTCGACAAGTGCAACAAAGGACTGAAAAATCGAGAAGAAATCCGACTTCCGAACAAGGGGATAAAACCATGTAAAACGACTATAGTCATCGACAAATATAACATAATAGCAAAAGGAACCAGACGAATGCACAGGAGCAGGACCCCATAAGTCACAATGAATTAAATCCAGAACATGTAATGAGCGTTTTTCATTTACTTTTAGCAGTTTGACACGAAGTACAAATAGAGGGCTTAGGTAAACAGGAAGTAACAGATATATGCCCTTGTTTACTAAGCAACGAAATCAGATTAAAAGAAATATGACCTAGACGACTATGCCAAAGCTCAAAAGACGCACGACAAACATTCGAACGCAGCTGGGTAAAGAAAACCGGGTGCACACGCTCCAAAACATAGAGGCCAGCACTACGGCTGCCGCTGGCGAGGACGACTTTGCTGTGGCGATTCTGTATGGCAAAAGAACGATCAGAAAACAAGACATCAACAGGGTAGTCAGATGTGAGCTTGCTGATAGACAATAAATTCTTGGTGAGAGACGGAACAACAAGAACATCCAATAGATTAATAGAGTTCGAAAGCCGTGAATAACCAATACGAGATATAGGAAGATGTGCACCATTACCAACAACTACACGATCAGGACCAGAGAACGACTGCGATGTGTCAAGAATACTAGCATCAGGCGTCATATGCGCAGAGACACCTGTGTCGAGAAACCAATCAGAGGATGGAGATGAGAAAATCGAGCAAGAGGCATTGAATGCCTCAGCAAGATTCGAAGACGATGTGCGAGCGTAGCGATTTGGACAAGCATCTGCATAATGACCGTCCTGGCGACAGATTTGGCATCTGGGAGTTCGACGTTGATTGTTCTTCGAGCCACGGCGACGTTGATTATTTTTGGAGCCGTTGCCCGACCGCTGATTGTTTTTGGAGTCGGACTGGGCTGAGGGCTGGGAGTGGCCGAAGAAAGCAGTCTGAGTTGGTGATGAGCCATCAACGGATTCCTGGAAGATAGCGAAGTTCTCTGCTTTGGACAAGAGATTGCGAAACGTCGGAAGGGTCGTACGAGCCATCTGCGCCACAGAGAAAGAGGTGAATGCTAGGCCGAGACCACGAAGGAACCAGTGAGCCTTGTCGGTATCGTCAACAGGCTTGCCAATCGCAGATAGTTGATCGCATAAGGCTTTAAAGTCGCGGCCGTAATCAACAACCGAACGAGAGCCGCATTTGATGAGTTGAAGGTCGTCCTTCAACCGGAGTTCTCGTGTTTTTGACTTGTTGTTGAAGGCTGAGTCGAGGGCCTGCCAGACTGCACGAGATGTAGTGCAGCCAAGAACTTCCGCCATGGCCTCCTCGGATAGCGTCGAGAGCAGCAGACACAAGAGTCGCTGATCGGCAGCACGCCATGTCGCATGGGTGGGATTAGGGTTTGTGGAACCACCGGGCGAGGAGAACAAGGGGGGCGGGGGCGTGAGAGACCCATCAACATACTTCATAAGATCTTGACATGTGAGGAGAGGAACAAGTTGCGAACGCCAAAGGAGGAAGTTTGACGATGTTAACTTGATTGTCACCATATGAATGAGCGTGGAAAGGGGAAGCGCGTCGGATGCCATGGCAGGCGACGAAAAGATTGAAGGGGAGGCGAGAGAGAGAGGGGGCTAGGGTTAGGATCGTTATGTGGCTCTGATACCATGATAGGGTTTTCCGCTGGAAATAATGATTTTATTGACGTAAATAAATAGAGTACAGAAGATACGAAAAGATATGAAAATAAGAAAACCCTAACTAAATGAATCTAAACTATCGTATCTATATTTATTTTATCAAGATATATTATATATTTGAGTATATTTTTGTATATTTTGTAGATCTTGTATATCAAACTAGAGAATATCTTTTATATCTTTTGTATCTAGTCTAAATTAGATTAGTTTTCCTCTCTAAATATACATGTATGTACATTATATTTCATTGAGTGAAATAAGAGTTATTATTCTCTACGTGGTAACAGCCAAAAATTTTGGCCAAAAACCCTAGTTTTTATACGTCGAGCCCTTTTCCGTGCGTCGCCCATCAGCTACTTTGCCATGGCCGATCACATGCCTCTCGATGATCTCCCGACTCTTCCTCTCTCCACCATGATTCACATGGTTAACATTAAACTCACATCCTCGAATTATTTACTTTGGCATGCTCAAATCGAGCCACTCCTAATCACGCAAAATTTTCTGCCGTTTATTGATGGATCGACACCTGCACCGGCTCGCTTTCTACCGTCCACCACCGGCGCATCGACAGATATATTATATATTTGAGTATATCTTTGTATATCTTGTAGATCTTGTATATCAAACTAAAGAATATCTTTTATATCTTTTGTATCTAGTCTAGATTAGATTAGTTTTCCTCTCTATATATACATGTATGTACATTATATTTCATTGAGTGAAATAAGAGTTATTATTCTCTACACTTTAACATTTCTGCCCTTAATTGATTTAGGTTTCCTTTGTATCCATGCTTTTAAGTAATTTAATCTCCCAAATTATTACATGCTAGATTACTTGGCAATAATCCCTCTCTCTAGCTTTATTTTGTTCGATAAATAAATTATAGTGGTAATTAAATTATAATCCTCTATGGGAAGGTCTTTGGTTAGACAGGCCTAAACGATTTAGGCGGGTTTTATCTATTAACCCAAACCTATATAATATACCCTAATTGGGGATTAATAAACCCTATTTGGAATGGGTCAACCCATTTGGGTAGGATCAAACCCGTCTAAACCATTTAGGCCTGCCTAACGCAAGTTTTTGCCATCCTCTATTAATGGATTCGAGAATTTTTATGTGTGGTACGACTATTTTTAATTTCTTGTGATGTCGCATACGAATTTCGAATCGCGTCGATCGCACATCGTATAATCTTTCGGCATTTTTAACATACATATATATATAAGGTCAATTTCTCCATTTATTTCCTTGGCCTAAATAATAGTAAGTTAAAAGCTAGAATAAATTTCAAGAAACTTTAACGGAAAGATACGTGCTCATGGTATAATTCAGATGCTTCGTGCTGTCGCTTTGTAATTAAATTGGTCATATATATATATATATATATATATATATATATATATATAGAATTGCGTTCAAATCCGAACTAAATGTCCTGAATGAACTATGAACTTTTCATTGTTGTATGTATAATTGATCATTGTAGTTTATACGATAGCTCATTATAGTACCTAATTATGATACTTCATTATTGTGTGTGTAATTGATCATTGTAGTGTATATGATACTGTAATGAGATATCAAACATACAATAATGATCAATTACACACACAACAATGAAAGTTCATAGTTCATTCAGGAAGATGAGTTCAGCCTAGAATGCACCCCTATATATATATATATATATATATATAGAATTGCGTTCATTTCTGAACTAAGTATTGTGAATGAACAATGAACTAGCAATTAACCATAGATTTAAAAAATCCAGCGGTTGATATGATGACACATGTCAAATAAATTATGCTATTTAATATCATTAAAGGGTAGTATAGGTATTGTAGTATATTTTATTTTAGTAACCGTTTTTTTTTGGTAACTGTATTTTTAATCATGCTTTGATTTATATCATATCTTTATATGATCTTATATTTCGGTACTTTAATAACTACTTCAATTAATCTTTTTTTTCCATATTATCGGCGTCATTTTATACGTTCGTCTCTTCTTTCTTTTTTTTTTTTTTGTTTTGCGCCATGGTTTCATGCGAAAATATGAATGACATGCCAGATATGTTTTTTTAGATTTCTTCAGTTATTTCTTTATTGTTTTATTGTTATTTTATTTTTTTCTTTACTATCTATTTTTTTGTTTATGTTTCGTTGGTTTTTTTTTTTTTATTTTTCATTTTTGTGGTTTGTTTTCAATACTACATTGCCGTAATTTTTATTTTTTTGTCAATGTTATTGTGTATACACGATAGGTTTTTTATTTTTTTTGTTATACGTTTTTATTTTTTATTGTGCTTCTGTATCAGTATTGTTTAGATGTAATATCATTATTCTTACTGTTAATTGTCATCATTTGTTTTTCTGGATGTAGTGATAGTTTCTTCCGGTTCTCCCAGTACTGTAGCATCAGGTATTGTATAAATTGTAATATACTTACTTATTTCATATCATTATTATTCACTTACTTTATAATTTGATGAAATTAAATATGTTTGCATTATATTTTGTTATTTATTGTAATTAAATCGAACTTCAAAATTAATTATTTTTTTCTCGTATTTTTTTTTTTGGTTTCAGTTTTAGTTGCTCCTATTTGTGATGTTGCATTAAAGCCGCATGAAGGAAAATGCTTTAGGAGCCTAGACGAGGCAATGAAATTTTATGAAGATTATGCTTCTAATGTTGGTTTTGATACGCGTATCTACGGCAGCAAGATTGTTGATGATATAGTCACTTGGAGATATGTTGTTTGTACTAGGGAAGCAAGATTGTTAATTTATACATTGTAGTACGTTGTTCTTATTCTTTTGTTCATTACACTTTTCTGCTTTAAGTTCTTTAATTGTAATACTCTGTTTTTGGTTGTTCAGTTTTTTCTTAATATATGCATTTTTTTTTTCAATCTTTGTTTATATGTTATTTCTTTTGTTCATTTATCATTTATGTTATATTCGTATGTCATTATTTTACATTGTGTATATCATTTAGTCATTTTTCGTGCTCAAATATTGTTATTATTTAAAAAGATACATTATAAACGAAATTTTCATTTTTTTAATCTTATATCGTCTTAATTGAAATTTCAATATGTAATTATGATTGAAGTCTGTTTTTGGTTAATCACTTTGTTATTTTAATATATAATTTTTTTTTCAATGTTTGCTTATGTCCTATATCTTTTCGTTCATTTTATCATTATTTGTTCTTATCTTATGTCATTTTTTGTAGCTTTGTATATCATTAATTCATTACTATTCTCTAAATCGTTTAAAGTTATTTATCATTATGTTTATTGGTTTCTTAAATCGTTTAAATTTTTTTTTTACAAAAATATTATGAATGAATAATAGTATGTATATGTAAAGCGTCACATTTGTATATTTTGTCCACATAAATTAAATTATTTACACAATTTTTCGTCATTCATGAGCAAAAGTGAAACCATCACATATTTTAATAAGTTCTAAACTTAAACAACATTCGGTTAATGGAAATTGTTTCTAAAACCACACAAAAGCATAAAATCATTTGTCAGCACAACATTCCATTCTAATCCTGGATCTGGAGTAAGTCATTAACAAACTTCCCAACATCAACTGCACTAATCTCTTCTTCAGCCTCGATGTATTCTTTGCTTTCATTCTCATTTTTCAGCGAACAAGCATTATTTTCCGATAATAGGAGTGTGCAGGTATATTTGGCGCATAGGTATCTGCTTCTCCTTTGCGCTCATCTGGTTCATTGGTTTGTGGTGGTTCCTCAGTAAAAATGTCTTAATCATCTGATGGTGTAGGACGCTTACTACCTGCATTTGTGAAATTATTTTGTTTTTTGGGTGTTATCATTTATCAGCTAAACACATAGTTTATGTTTTGGAACAATAAAACATATATCATGAAGACAGGCATATTGGTTAAATGACATTAAGGTAACATAAAAATGATAAACGTATGTTTTGCATTGCATTATTCCAATAAATTGAAAAATGATATTAGAATGTAAAATTAATGATATTCAATCAACTAATAAATGACAATGCTACACTAATTTTAATTATATTTTTTCTTCCCCTTTTTTTTTCCGTATAATGACATACTATACACATAAAAATGATATTCGTAAACCTAATCATTATAGGTAAACTAGATGTCAAATTTGATACGATATATTTACTGAGTAGTGAATTTTTAAAAATTTACAAAATTTTCAGTATAACGAAAATTATTCAGTTGTTTTTTTTTTCCGCAAATTCTTCATTCCAACTTATTCTTGATTTTCGTATGACGAAATCGTTTCAAAAATGAAAAACTCAAGAAATCGTACCTGATGAAGATGCGCCCGCGGTTGTTTTTGGTGCCGTTCCTGAAGATGAAGCACCCAAGGTGGTCTTTTTCTTCGGACCCATGATTTTTGGGGGTTGTTGTAGTCGGATTTCCGTTCTGAAAAAGATTGTTTGAAGCCCTAGTTAAAATATGAGTGTAACGACGCAATGCATCAGTTTTCTGGTTTTTGTCGATGTTTTTAAAACTAAAATTGCGATCATATTTAGTAGAAAAAATGATAGAACTCACCGGATTTTGTAGAGTATTCGCCGTCGAACTTTGAGCAGTCGAGGTGTGAGGTTTCTTCGATTTTTTCACTAGTTGAAAAAATTTATCATTAATGACAACCAACAAACATGCTAAATATTCGATTAAATTTTTCTAGATCGTGGGTTGATCCTAATTGGTAACTGTCCCCATAAATTTCGACTTTCAGTTTTTAATTGTGCGGTTTTTTTTTTTTTTTTTTTTCCGTTTATGCCCTTTAAATGATAAAAACTAGCCTATTTAATGATAGACGGAAAGATTTAATCTGGAACGTTGATTTACAAAATGGATGGTTAGATTTTGTTCTCTGTTCATTCACATATACCTGTTCAGCCTAGATCACTCCCCTATATAGATATATATATATATATATATATATATATACTCAAGTGGGCCAAAATTCCTTAAATAAATAATTAATAAATTTGATTCAAAATTCGTCGCGTAGTTACTATTGAATATTTACTCATCGTTGGATGTTGTAGTAATATTTTCCGAATTATATATCTCGTATCAATAATTAATTTAGAATTAGGGAATTAATTTCCTAAGGTATAATGTATTGCATAGTGGGCTAATATAATTATTTAGATTTATGCCATTCTAATTTATTTATATGAGTTTTGAATAAAAGGCCCAAATTAGGAATGTAGTATCTTTATTTAATTGGGTCCATAAGCCCATTTCTTTAAATAAATAAAAGTTGGGCTGGGCTTAATTAATTTGGTTCTATTACACTATTATAGTGAAATTAATCGATCCCGGGTCAAATGAATTGTACCGATAAGTTATCCATCGTCGTACACGATTAATTAATGTTCAGGGATTTTTATTTTCTTTACCTTCAAACAAAAATTGTCTCGTAGTGGCGATTAAATAATAATAATAATAATAATAATAATAATAATAGTATTAATAGCAATTTTCCATTTCCCCTTCGTATTTTTGATCGTGTCGAAAAGGTGCGGAAAAATGCGGGTTTTATATTTTAAATTATAGATTTTTAAATATATTATTCTATATAAATACTTAAATTTTCAATTGTATTTTAAATTTATAACAAGAGTATTGGTCTCGAGATCAGAGTTTAACAGATATGTTCAACGGAAGATTAAGAATGAGTTCTTGCAAATTACAAATTGATTATCAACTAGTTTGGTTCTGTAAAAAAACTTATTGTCTCCGAGTCTGATTATTAACAAGTTCGGTTATACTCCAACACAAGAAAGTGTTAATTTTTAAATCCTTGTAGAATAAAATAAACCAGTTAAATAACGCAAGAATTTATAGAGGTTCGGATAACTGTCCTACGTCCTCTCTTCAGGCAGTAGCCCAGAATATACTAGTCTTAGGATTACAATCTGTCCTCACGATCTATCACAAGTTGGTGAATACCGTGTCCATCAAGCCACTTGCTCACTCGTTCAGGGTCTCGTTCTCCTTCGGCACTCAGAGCAGGAGTGTGGGCACTATAAAAATCCATGAGTACTTTTCCGATTTCTGCATTTTACTCTTTCAATTTATCTTATAATTTGAAACCCAATAATTCACAAATTATTGAAGTATATTGAAAACTGATAGATAAATTCCTATGATCTAACAATGTTTCCAGAGTCTCAACTAACGTGAGTAAGAATCAGTTGAGACCATACTTATTTGATTAAAGACTTTTGTCGTGCACATTGTACTTTGACATATGTTGGACTAACAAATATTGATAAATAATAATTTAATATATTTTTGAATACTTCTTAAGAGAGATATATATACAAATATATTATTTTATTAATTATATCTTTATATAAAAAATAAGATATCAAATATTCAATTTGTGCATCCCACATATGTAAAACTAGCTTGAAAGAAAAAAAGACAAGCTGAAGTGCTCAAAATTTACATATACATGTGGATATATAATATATAAAATAAATTTGTATTATAATGAACTAATAATATATAATATTAATGAATAATAATTATATTTATTTTAAAAATTACTAAAAGTATAAACATTATATGATTTCATTAATTATATTATACTCCCTCCGTCCCATTACAATTATCATGTTTCTTTTCGGCACAGAAATTAAGAGTTGTGAGTGTAGAATGAGTTTGTGGGATTAATATTTTATTGTTGAATGTGAAAAAATTATCATTTTTGGAAATATGACAATTCCATTAGGACACCTATTTTGGTAAGTGTGACAATTCAAGTGGGACGGAGGAAGTATTAAACTTACTCATCGTGTTTATAATTATTTAATATATATTGCTATATATCGCAGATAAAAAGAATTAAATAGTATGATATAATTTAGTGCCCTAGTTTAACACAATGGTGTCAAAGATAGTAAAATACAAAAGTTTGACACATGCAAAACATAGTATTTTAACACATGCGGAAGCTAAAGAGTTTGACACAGCTGAATTAATTGTTCGAAGGTTTATAAATCATAAACCCTCGAGAGCCACATGACAAATAGTTTTCACTTTTCAAAACAAGGTTTTTACAAGTGAAGAACAAAATACTAAACACGATAGAAATTTTCCTAAGTTCACTCCTTAGAAAAATTCCTACGAAAACAATCCAACACTAATACACATGATACAACCCAACTGTTCCTCCACCGTAGGATTCACTCTCTGGAGATGGATTCCAAAACTCGATTGTAATCTTCGTGCACTTGATGAAAGATTGGAGAAAGCATTTCAACCTAGAGAGCTCGTATGAATGTGTCTAACCTCTGATCCACACGTCTCTAGTCTTCTTCGTCTTCTATTTATTTGTGTTGGAGCACTCGTACACTTCTTCCACTACTTGGTAATGGATCGTGTCCCTCTTCCACGTCTTTACATGTTCATACAACAAAAATGAACTCCTACTAACTCACGTGGGGGTTAGATAAAGATGTAGAGGTGCTCCCTATTATTTAGGAACTAGAATAACAACCTAGAATAATAATATAAAGTATATAATTAATAAGGCATAATTAATAGGCATAATATAAACGAATCCTAATAAATAGGACCTATAAAAATGTCATTAAACAGATACATATAAGTTTTCTAAAGTGTAGGAGTTAGTTGTAACAAACAGATTCAGAACTTTGACATTGAGGAGTCAAAGTTGTAAGCATATAAGGTTTGACATTAACCTGTCAATGCGAGTAAGTTTGACAACCGTGTGTCAAACTTACATATTCGCATATTCGTACTTCACAATCTCCCCCTTAAGCTTATCCGACCTGTTTTCATTCCATATGGATCATCCATAACAAAAATAACATTCATTGCCACAAAATATGGTGCAACCATAATAAAAGCAATAAATAATGGATCAACCATAAGCAAAAAGAACCATTGCATAAGCAAATTAAAATGATTACAGGGTTTGCATAATACTCACCCTGAATCATAAAGTATTCAGTAACAAAAACAAAGAAACATTAAAAACATAGCAAACATTAAAAACATAGCAAATTGTTTTTCAAATCAGAATCATAATAAGACAGCAGGGATTAGAGTCAAAGGGGTCCGCATCTTCTTTAGCCATCTTCCATATTTAGCACCACGTCTCCCCCTGAATGAAAGCAGGTTGGAAAGCTTACTCCAGATCCTGAAGTAGCTTTAAGGCCTGTTTGAGGAGACTCTTGGCCTGTTTGATCTTGGAAGAGCTAGCATCCACTTATTCGTCCTCTGAAATGTCACTCGGAGTATATGGCAGGTCTTTGATCCTGGAATCACATTTCCTAGTCAGAGATTGCTCGAAGACTAGGGGGATGGGATCAGACTGCAAATCTTCATCCAACGGAGTGACCCCTTGAGATAAAATCAGCGCATGGAGAAGGCAAGGATGCGGCAGGTAGGTGGAGTCGGCTTTGGTGACTGCACGGAAGATGTTAGTGAAAACAACTTGGCCAAAATTGAAGGGAAGATCATAACCCACTCTGTAGAGGAACTCGGCTTGCTCCTTTGAAAGCACCGAAAGGTTCTTGTTTGGCATCCAGTTGTGAACACTGATCTTGAACAGGGCAATGTACTTCCATGTCAAAGAGGAGACAAGGAGCTTGGTCACCCATGTCTTTGTCTTTCCACCCGTGAGTTCAGCAGCTATTTCATTTTCTGCAGACTTTGACAACCCTTCTATTTTGACAGACTTTAACCCCAGCAAAGTGTTAATGTTATCAGGATCAAACTTAATAATTTTCCCCGAACAAACGACTTCCCAAACTTTGGTTTCCCAGTCTGAAAGACTTCATCCTTTAACAAATTGGCAAAAAATTCTAAAACCAAAGACGGGCTAAAGGCAGAAAATTCAGTGACAGTGTTAAGGAGACCCCTTCTCTTAAGCAGAACGTCTAACCCAAACTTAGAAAACATAGCAGAATCCATCACTTTCTCCATTTTGAACTCCCTCTTAGAATAAAGCACCTTAAGTGTTTTAGCATAGCAATGATAATACTTGACAGAGTATGACCGGCTAGCATCATAATTAGAATTATCTTCATCAGAGGAGGACTGAGTACCTTTTCCTTTCGAATGTGTGGGCTCCATAGACTCAGATTGTTCCACCTTGGGCTTCTTGGAACGTTGGACTTCAGATCGTTCAGGAGAAACAGATTTTGCTGGACGTTTGGTTGACTTTGACACAGACTTTTTTGGCTTTGGCTTTGGTTTCTTGACCGAGGTAGCAGCTTCGGACTTCTTTTTCTTCTTCTCTGGCTGTTCTTCACTGGAATCGGCATGCTTCTCAGATTGTTCGGTTGCTTGAGGGTCCACCTGGAAGTCTTCATCTTCAGAATTGTCGGGATCACCAGACTCGAAGTCTGACATGGCGGTGTCAGACTTAACAGACTGCTCTGGTACATCGTCATCCTTGGTGAAGACATGAGAAGTGTCAGTCAGACTCCTTTGAAACCTCCTTGGCTTCACTTTCTTCCGGCGGGTGGCAGCATGCTTTTTGTATTGCTTTTTCACAGTTTTTTCGAAGATTCTTTTGGATCTCCGTTCAGGCATCTTTCCCTCGAATTGTTGAACAGCATCAGAGATTAACTTGAGATTTCCCGGTTGATCGGCGTCAATAGGAAATCCTTCTTGACCCGGCAGCGCGAAGTGGAGTGGAGGCTCATGTACAACCTCAGATAGGTTCACACCAACAGGTGTCAGAGGTAGGTCCTCGAAAGGTTTGGAGGGCTGAGTGGTTGAATCGGGTTGAAGGAAGGTTTCCTTCAAAATTCGATCGGTTTCTTTATCAAACGCCTTGTCTGACTCCTCAATCGATGGCTCGGAAGGTGGGTTAGGGTTTTCAGATTTTGATGGAGAGGAGTGAGAGGTGGCAGTAGGTTCTTTCGCAGGTAGCTCAATAGTGAGAGGTTGAAGGTTCGGTGATAATTGGAGGAGTGGGTTCGGTGACAGTGGGTGGAGGTGTGATTTCAGCGGTGGCCGGAGATGTGGTTGCGGTTTTAGAGGTGAGAGGAAGTGAGGTACCTTCCATGGCTGGTTGTGAGGCGGAGGATTGAGCAGCTTTCTCCCTTTGACTCTCTAGGAGGCGTTGGAGAATCTTGGCTCCGTTTGGTGAGGCAAGGGTTTTGGCAAGGAGGTCTCCTATATTCTTGTCGGCCATGGTGGTTTTTGAGGAGTTGAGAGGTTTCAGAGAGGGAGAGAGATGAGTGAATGGTGAGAGAGTTGTGTGAGACGTGGGAGAGAGAGTGGAGTTCAACGGTTTGTGGTGGAGGGAGTGCTTTGAGAGGCGTGAGTGATTGATGTGACAAGTAGCTGCAACAAAACACTTAAGTAGGGGGTGAGGTGTGTAATTTGTATAACAATATATTTGAAAATACAGGGTTTCAAATTTTAATCAAAGATAATGCATAAATCTAGAAAACAAACCCCTAAAACTTAGGTAAATATCAAATTAAATCAGATTAACTCGGATTAGGTTAAAATTAAAATTTAAAAACCTTAAAATTCGCAACAACTAAAAATAAACTTGCAGAGAAAAACAAATTAAGCTCGAAAAGATTTAAAATATGATGACTGCTACCAAGTTTGATACTGAGGTGTCAAAGTTACAAAGTGTCGATACAAACAATCTCATTAATCCTTCCACAAAGATTGTGTGCCTAATCACGTCCAATCTTTAGTACTAAATGAGATACAGAAGATATAGCCTATTCATTTCACAAATAAACTCTGATTCCACATGGTCAGAGTTCTAACAACTTTCTGTCCATAGTACTTTTAGTAAATTTGAAAAACAAATAGATCACAATCATCATGTCTTATAATTTTGAGATCTCACTCTTGTATCTCTCAGTTTTATAACATGAAAATAAATAATCGACAAAAAGAACAAACTTTAACAACACAGTGTCAAAGATTGGTAGGCAGTCACATCATTAGGCAGGGGGGTTACACATGCCTAGAGATTTTCTCAAATATGAGAATCTCTTAAAGTCAAGAGCTTTAGTAAATATATCTGCTATTTGTTCTTTCGTTGAGACAAACTTTAAAGTAATTAAACCTTTTTCAACCAAATCACGTATAAAGTGGTGTCTTATGTCAATGTGCTTGGTGCGTGAGTGTTGGACATGATTTTTAGCAATTTCTATTGCACTAGCATTATCACACAAGAGAGTCAGAGTTTCAGAAGGCAAACCATAGTCTTCTAACATTTGTCTCATCAAAAGTAGTTGAGTACACCCACTGGCTGCTGAGATATATTCAGCTTCAGCCGTTGATAGTGAGATGCAATTCTGTTTTTTGCTCGACCATGATACCAAGTTTGCACCTATCAGAAAACCTCCACCACTTGTGCTTTTCCTATCGTTCACGTCACCTGCCCAGTCTGCATCACTATATCCTGTAATGTTAATGCCAGTTTGTTTTGTATACCAAAGTCCCAAATTAGGAGTGCTAGAGATATATCTAATTATCATTTTAACAACTTTTAAGTGTGACTCCTTGGGGTCAGACTGGTACCTATCACATACACCAACACTAAACAAAATATCTGGATGACTAGCAGACAAGTATAAGAGACTTCCTATCATGCTTCGGTAAAGAGTAGGTTCAACTTTGACACCAGAACTATCCCTACATAGTTTATCACTACTTCCCATAGGTGTCTTCATGTGTTTAGAATTATCTAGACCAAACCTTTTAACAATTCCTAAAGCATACTTAGACTGAGATATAAAGACTCCATCTTTACGTTGCATAATTTGTAAACCTAAAAAATAATTTAATTCGCCTACCATACTCATTTGAAACATGTTTGACATGTTGGTGACAAACTCATCGACAAGTTTGACATCAGAAGCACCAAACACGATATCATCCACATAAATTTGAGCTATAATAAAATTATTTCCTAAGTGTTTAACAAAGAGGGTTTTATCAGCATGACCTCTTACAAACCTTAAATCCAATAGAAATTCGGTGAGTCTGGCATACCATACTCGAGGAGCTTGTTTTAAGCCGTAAAGGGCCTTTTTGAGCCTGTAAACATGATCCGGCTTTGACAAATCTTCAAACCCTTTGGGTTGCTCGACATAAGCTTCCTCTTCCAGAATCCCATTCAAGATGGCGCTTTTAACGTTCATTTGATAAAGTGAGAAATCTTCAGCACAAGCTATAGAAATCAATAGACGGATTGACTCTAATCTTGCCACAGGAGCAAACGTCTTGTAAAAGTCAATGCCTTCAACTTGCGTATACCCCCGAGCAACCAATCTCGACTTGTTTCTCACGACATTGCCCTTTTCGTCAGTCTTGTTTTTGAAAATCTATTTGGTTCCAATAACATTTTTGTCATTCGGCCTTGGAACCAACTCCCAAACATCATTATACTCGAATTGACTTAGTTCCTCTTGCATGGACTTAATCCAAAATTCATCCGCAAGAGCATCTTTGACATTCTTTGGTTCAGTTAGTGATAAATAGCATGCGGAGTGTAAGAGATTAAATTTTTAAGATAAACACATAGATCTGACCATTTCTCGGTAATTGACAGGATCCTTCTTCCTAGTTTGGATTCCCTTTGTCAAATTTCCGATTACCTGAGATGTGGGATGATCCTTCCTTATTCTGAGAGGAGGGTCCCTTCTGTTATGGTTTGACACTGGGGTGTCAGAGTGATCATCTGTGTCAAAGTTTGATGGAGTTTGACTCGAGGTAGACTGATCACTGGGTGATTGTTCATTGGTAGATGATTCTTCAGAACTTTCAATTAGATGAGATGCATCTAATTCATCGATCTTCTCAATCAGAGAGCCAGCTTCGTCAAACACAACATTGAATGACTCCTGATTGTTTGAGTGTCAAGGTTGTAGACTCGATAGGCTCGGCTGTTGCTAGCATACCCAAGGAATAGGGCTTTACTGCTCCTTGTGTCCAGTTTGGTAAGATAATCCCTGTCGTTCAACACAAAACACAGACACCCAAAGACATGTAAGTACTTTAGGTTAGGTTTCTTACCATTGAGAATTTCATAAGGTGTGGTCTTTGTTCCAGGTCGGAGATAGACCCTATTGATCAGATGACACGCCGTGTTAACAGCTTTAGCCCACAACCTTTTGGAAAGGTTCTTTGAGTTTAACATAACTCAGAACATTTCCTGAAGTGTTCGGTTCTTTCTCTCCACCACTCCATTCTGTTGTGGTGTCTTGGGTGCTGAGAACTCGTGAGAGATGCCCTTTCTTTCACAAAATTGGTTGAAGCTTTCGTTTTCAAACTCTCTCCCATTGTCGGTTCGGATTCGTATGACACTGGAGTGATAGAGCTTCTTGAATTTCTTGTAAAGCTTCTTGAAGTGGTCAAAGGCTTCAGACTTTTTCTTAGAAATTCCACCCACGTGAATCTTGAGAAGTCATCTGTACACACTAACACATATGTTTTTCGACCTATACTTTCAACTTCAATAGGTCCCATCAAATCCATGTGAAGTAATTCAAAACAAGTGTTTGTGTTAACAGAATCAGTGATAGGATGAGATGAACGAACCTGTTTACCTTTTGTACATGGACCACAAACTTTGTCAGGGTTAAACTTCAGGTTTGGAACTCCCTTGAATGCATCAGCTTTAAGAAGTTTCTGGATGCAGTGTGAACTTGCATGTCCCATCTTCTGGTGCCATAGTTCAGCTTCATCAGGCTTTGACACCAGGCAACTTCCTTCTTGTTCAGCTTGATAGCAGTTGTCTGAGGATCAACTGCCAAACATAACACACCTGTTAGTTTTGTCATATACCTCACAGACGTCCTTGTCGAATTTGACAACCATCCCATCATCGCGCAACTGACTTATGCTGATCAGATTGGCGGTTAGACCTTCCACGTACAACACATGTTGAAGTTTTGGGAAGTCTGGCACGTTCAGGGTTCTTTTGCCTGTAATTTTTCCTTTAACTCCTCCTCCATATGTTACAGAACCACAGCGGATTTCTGAGTAGTCTGTTTTTTGGTTTTCATTTGCAATTCTATTTCTGCAGAAAGGCTTTATGTGACCTGCCTTGTTATAGTAATGGCATACATACTTCTTTGACTTTTCCTTCTCGTTTGACACTCTGGCGTCAGACTCCCCCTTTGTAAATTTGATCATGTTCTGAGGATCAAAAATATTAGAACTGGGAGTCGTTTGATCTTCATACCCAAGTCCACTTCTATTCGATGTCTTAGTGGCAAGGATCTCATCAAGAGTGTCTCGTCCTCGATTGATTTTGTCAAAGACAGAATCAACTTCCTTCAGCCTATCCTTCAGATGACTGACATCTTTGTCCCTCTGAGTGATAAGAACTTCTAACCTCGTAAGCTGTCTTCTTAATGACTGATTCTCTTCTTTAAGCCTTTCAATTTCGTGACTTTGTTCCTCACATCTTCTATCCACAATATTAAAGAGATCACTCACTTTCTCCATCTCTTTTGGAGAAGTGACAAAGTTTCCGTCTTCCTCATTTCTATGACCTGAAACACACTCAGACATTGACACATCAGAGTTAGATGCATTATACCAGTTGCTGATGTCACTGCAAGGTACGATAGTGAGATCATTTGCATCTTCTGTGCTTTCGGACTCTTCAGTGTTGTCCACCTCCATCAGGTCGTCTTCATTCAGTTCCTCAATCCTAACATATAACACAACCTTCTCATCCTCATCCTCATGAGTGTCAGAGTCGTCACTGAGGGTGGTGTTAAAGTTTAGCTTCTTTCTTCTTAGAACAGTTGGACATTCATTAGCAAAATGACCCATTCCAGAACACCCATGACACACACTATCAAAAGTAGAACTTTCTGAAAAAGGATTAATACCATTTTTGGCGTATTTATCACTCTTGCGTGAGGATGTGGTTGAGTTACTTGAGGCACTTGAAGGCACGGAGGTTGTAGTTTTGAACCTCCTTGAGCTGGATTCACCTTTTCCTTTCTTCATGGATCTCATGAAATTGTTGAACTTTTTTGTTAAGAGCACCAGATTCGGTTGATCCTCATCTAGCAATTCATCGTCTGACACCTCGAGGTCAAACTTTGATGATTTTGACACACTTTCATCTGGTTCTTTTCCAGCATGAAGTGCTATGCTTTTGCCCCTGTAAACCTGTTTTTGTTCATTCAAATTCATTTCAAATGTGGTAAGAATGCTTACCAATTCACCAATCTCCAGCTTTTCCAAATCTTTGGCCTCTTCAATGGCTGAAATTTTGTAATTGAATCTTTCAGGTAGAGATCTCAGCATCTTGCTAACAAGTCTTTCATTGCTAATTGGATCTTCGAGTGCGAGAGCTTCATTAGCCATGATCACCATCTTTTCAAAGTATTCGGTGATGGTTTCGTCCTCGGCCATGCGGAGATTCTCAAACTTGGTAGTGAGGAGTCTCATTTTCGTCTTACGCACACTGGCTGACCCTTCGCATTTGGCTTGAAGAATAAGCCAGACTTCTTTTGCTTCCAAGCAACTTGATATTAACCTAGCACAACCAATATCAACAGATATAAAAATTGCATTAAGGGCTTTAGCATTGCAGTTTGACAACATCCGTTCCTCATTCGACCATTTTCCTTCTTCTTTTGGAATCGTGACAGTCTTTGTTGCATCTTCAGGATCTGGAATTTCTTCCTTCGGAGGTGTCCATCCTTCCAGCAACGCAGCCCAAGCTCTCTCATCAACAACTTTAATATAAATTCGCATACGGGTTTTCCACATATTGTAGTTGATCCCATTGCAATCCAACACGGGAGGACGAGCTGCTACACTCGACATATCCATTGTGAAAAACTGCACTCAGGAAAGAAACTACTTAGTCCGTCAAGTAGAGACTCGTGACACCAATTGATATAATTTAGTGCCCGAGTTTAACATAATGGTGTCAAAGATAGTAAAATACAAAAGTTTGACACATGCAAAACAGAGTATTTTAACACACGCGGAAGCTAAAGAGTTTGACATAGCAGAATTAATTGTTCGAAGGTTTATAAATCATAAACCCTCGAGAGCCACACGGCAAATAGTTTTCACTTTTCAAAACAAGGTTTTTACAAGTGAAGAACAAAATACTAAACAAGATAGAAATTTTCCTAAGTTCACTCATTAGAAAAATTCCTACGAAAACAATCCAACACTAATACACACGATACAACCCAAATGTTCCTCCACCGTAGGATTCACTCTCTGGAGATGGATTCCACAACTCGATTGTAATCTTCGTGCGCTTGATGAAAGATTGGAGAAAGCGTTTCAGCCTAGAGAGCTCGTATGAATGTACCTAACCTCTGATCCACACGTCTCTAGTCTTCTTCGTCTTCTATTTATTTGTGTTGGAGCACTCGTAAACTTCTTCCACTACTTGGTAATGGATCGTGTCCCTCTTCCACGTCTTTACCTGTTCATACAACAAAAATGAACTCCCACTAACTCACGTGGGGTTAGATAAAGATGTAGAGGTGCTCCCTATTATTTAGGAACTAGAATAACAACCTAGCATAATAATATAAAGTATATAATTAATAAGGCATAATATAAACGAATACTAATAAATATGACCTGTAAAAACGTCATTAAACATATACATATAAGTTTCCTAAAGTGTAGGAGTTAGTTGTAACAAACAGATTCGGAACTTTGACATTGAGGAGTCAAAGTTGTAAGCATATAAGGTTTGACATTAACCTGTCAATGCGAGTAAGTTTGACAACCGTGTGTCAAACTTACATATTCGCATATTCGTACTTCACATAGTACATAATATAAATAATCCCAAACTACTTGTCCAATAAAAATTACTCATACTCGAAATCAATACAAATTAATAATCACAAGATTTTAATCTTTTGATTAATAATACTTGATAGTTTATTGGGACACAAGAAAATTTTACAGTGACAAAAATCTAAAATTTTATAATGACAAAAATCTAAAATTTTATATTATAATTCAAAAAGTTTTGTTCACATATGGGACTAACCCAATAAATATTTGATGCACTTGCATGTAATTTAATAATCTTGGAGGACTTTTACACGCTGTGATTTGAATATATAGTATACAACCGATAGATTAGTGAACTTCCAAGCCAACTACAACAATTTCGAGATTAGCTTGAGTGAGATCCAATGTCTTTCGTCGCCAACTTTGTATCGTTAGCGCTCCGCCGCCACGACAACGGCACTAGCAACTACAGGACATGGAAGGAGCAGATGTTGTGCCTCATCGAAGGCGTAGGCTACCTTGCATACATAGACGGAGCAGCGCCACCGCCACCAGTGGGCAGCCCATACTACGCTGAGTGGAGGCGGCGTGGACGGCTGGTCAAAGGCGTTATTCTGGGCATCCTCAGCGATAGCGTTGCTGAAACTGTGGTTAACTGTGACAGCGCCAGGGATGTTTGGCTACAGTTGGAAAATGACTTCGCGCCGCCTGCCGTCGAGTCTGAGTCTGAATCTGAGTCTGAGTCTGAGTCTGAGTCTGAGTCTGAGCTTGAGCCTGAGCTCAGGCCTGAACCTGAACCTAATTTTGAGCCTCATGAGCCTGAGCTTGAGCCTGAGTCTGAGCGACAATCAGGTACCAACCATTGCTAATCTACTTGCAGTCTTGATTTTTATATTCTGCCAATAGGAAAAGAATTCTACTCTATAAATATAAATAATCAGGTACCAACCATTGCTAATCTAATTGCCGTCTTGATTTTTATATTCTGCCAATAGGAAAACAATTATATTCTATAAATATAAATATAGAACACTAAAGTATATAGTTGAAGATCATGATTAGTTTCATGCAAAAGTGGGAATTATTAACAAATTAATAGTTATTTTTGTTGGGCATTTTGTATTGAAGTGATTTTGGAAAAATGATTTGATAATTTGTGAATTGATTGAATTGATTTTCAGATTGATTTGATTGATTCAAAATGATAGAACATGGATCCTATTAATAGGATTTACATAGAGATAGATAAAGAGACACTTTGACCATATTAAATACAATTCATGTATTTAACTAGTTCATGTATATTCATAATTCATGAATCTTCTCCAACTTCATGCATCAGCATTGATGTATCTTCCAAGTAGCTTGAAGGTCACTTTTGGATACATATTAACCTTTCAACACCCCTTCTTAATGTGTAATCCGAAAGTGATAACGAAATCTTCGAAGCGACTCAGCTTTAGTGAGACTGTCTGCGAGTTGCTCCTTAGTGCCAACAAATTCAAGTTTGATTTCTCCTTTTGCCACAAGCTGTCTGATGTAGTGGTGTCGAATTTCAATATGCTTCGACCTTGCATGAAAAACATGATTCTTTCTCATAGCAATGGCCGACATGTTGTCGCAGAAAATTGTGGTCTCACTCATTTGCTTTCGCTGTACATCAGCAAGGATTTTCCTTAACCACACAGCTTCACAAGCAGCATCATTGGCAGCAATATACTCTGCTTGAGCAGAAGAGAGTGAAACTGTAGCTTGCTTCTTTGACGACCATGAAACAATATTTGAGCCCAAACAGAAAATGTATCCGGATGTGCTTTTTCTATCATCATGTGATCCAGCCCAATCACTATCAGTAAAGACAATGAGATCATTCTCTTCTTCTTTGATATATTTGATCCCAAACTTTTTTGTTCCTTGAAGATAGCGCAGAATTCTCTTTGCTGCAACATAATGTAGCTTGCTAGGATTATGCATAAATCTTGAGATCAAGCTAACAACATACGTTATGTCTGGCCTCGTATTAGTTAGATAAATCAATGATCGAACTAAACTTCTGTATAATGCTGCATCAACTTTCTCAGAACCATCTTCCAACTTCAAATTTTCATTTGCAGCCAAAGGATTAGCATTTGTCTTGCTTTCAGCCATTTTGGAAATTTTTCAGCAATTCACCAAGGTATTTTTCTTGAGAAATAAATATTTCTCCCTTGGATTGCTGAACTTGGATTCCAAGAAAGAACTTCATTAATCCAAGATCGGTCATCTCAAGTTCTTTCATCATGTTTTCTTTGAATTCTTGCACCATAGCATGATTAGTTCCCATGTAGATCAAATCATCCACATATAAACAAACAATGAGAAAATCATGTGTACCTTTCTTTATGTACAATGATGCTTCACTTGGGCTTTGTTGGAAACCAACCTTTCGGAAGTAACCATCAATTTTGGAATTCCATTCATGAGGGGCTTGCTTCAGCCCGTAAAGAGCTTTCTTGAGACGGTAAACTTTTTCTTCCTTTCCTTTGACAATATATCTACTTGGTTGTTGGATATACACCTCGTCTCGCAAGTCACCATTGAGAAATGCCGATTTGACGTCCAATTGGTAAACGGGCAGCTCTAATTGTGCAGCAATAGCAAGAACAAGTCGAATAGTCTCCATTCGTACAACAGGTGCAAATGTCTCGCTGAAATCAACTCTAGGTTGCTGCGAGTATCCCTTGGCGACCAATCTTGCTTTGTGCTTTTGGATTGTGCCATCTTCATTCAGCTTGGTCTTGTAGACCCATTTTACTCCAATCACATTTTTGCCTTTGGGGAGATCAACAAGCTCCCATGTATTGTTCTTCTTGATGCTGGCTATTTCCTCATCCATTGCATTTCTCCAGTTGTGCATTTTGGATGCTTCTGCATAAGTTTCAGGTTCTGTAGCATAAAGTGCCATATTTGCTGTAGCAAACACACAAAGCGCCATGTTTGTTGTAGCATAGATATCGGCCAGACTTCGAGTTTTTCTGGGGGGACTTTCAGAATCTTCAATGGATGCTGGTGAATCTGGAGCAGCAGAGGATGCTGAAGCATCTCTGGAACTGGATTGACCTTCTTCATCAAATGAAGAAGGAAATAGATCCACCATTTTTTGCTTTGGCTGGTCTTCTTCCCAACTCCATGATTCCTTCTCATAAAAAATAACATCTCGAGAAATAACCAAATTGTTATTTTTTGGATTTAGCAAACGATATCCTTTAGATTCGTCACTATATCCAATGAAGATCAGTTTTTCTCCTTTGTGATCAAATTTCTCTCTTTTTTTGAGATGGAATATGAGAATATGCAATCGAACCAAAAACTTTGAAGTGTTGTACCTGTGGTTTCTTTTGGTACCATGCTTCATATGGAGTTTTTTTGGGGACCGCCTTTGTTGGAGAACGATTCAAGATATAAATTGCTGTGAGAACTGCTTCAGCCCAAAAGGATTTTGGAAGTCCTTTACCGGTCATCATACTTCGAGCCATTTCAACTATGGTTCGATTCTTGCGCTCGATGACTCTGTTTTGTTGTGGGCTATACCGGACTGTGAGTTGCATTTGGATTCCATTTTCTTTGCAGTACTCCATGAATGTGTTTTCAATAAATTCTCCCCCTCGATCGGTCCGAAGAATTTTTATTTTTCTTCTACTTTGATTCTCCACCAGCTTTCTGAATTGCTGAAGCCTTGCTACAGCATCAGATTTCTGCTTTATGATGTATGCCCACATCATCCTCGTGTAGTCATCAACAAATAGGAGAAAATACCTATTATTCTTGAGAGATGGAGTTTGCATAGGCCCGCAAATATCAGCGTGCACTAATTCAAGTGGAGCCTTTGCTCTATATGAGGTCTTTGGGAATGGCAACCGATGCATTTTTTCAAAAATGCACCCTTCACATGGACTATGCTGTTCATCAATGTGAGGAAGACCAAAAACCATATTTTTCTTTTTTAACAAATTCAGCCCCTTGTAATTGAGATATCCGTACCTCAAATGCCATAGCTTGTAATCAGCATCGATTGTGCTTTGAAGTACACACTCCTTGGTTGTTGGAAGGCTTAATGGAAAGATCTTGTTTGGAGTCATCTTGATCTTTGCCATGATGAGATTCTTCTTCTTGTCAATAATGGTGCAATGACCATTATTAAATTCCACCTTGTAAGATTTCTGCAGCAATTGTCCAACACTCAATAGATTTTGAGTGAGCTTCGACACGAAGAAAACATCCTTGATGATATTGGTTTTTCTTTCCTTTGTTTTGACCGCAACTGCTCCTCTTCCAGCGATCTTGTGCCCTTTACCATCTCCAAGTCTTACTTCGGATGAATAAGACCCATCAAGATCTACAAACATGATTTTATTTCCTGTCATATGGTTGCTGCAGCCAGTATCAACAAACCATATATTTTCAGCATCTTGTTGAGAATTCAAGCAAGAGTAAAATACTTGCTCTTTCTCTGTTTCTTCTTGATTGGTGAAGTTTGCTTCTTTCTTTTCACCTTCTTGTTGATACCAGCAATCTCTTTGGGAATGAGTGGCATTTCTACATCTCTTGCACTTGAATCGACAATCACTTGTGCTGTGATTGTTTTTTCTGCATATGCGGCAGCATTCTTCAGATCTGGGAGCACTGTTGCTTCTACCACGACCCCTTCTTTGAGTGGATCTGAATGACGAATGCTTCTGCTTTGCTGTAGCATTCTTGTTGTAGCAGCATTATTGCGATCTTGTTGTGATATTTGGACCTTTCCTTGAAAGGTTTGTTCCAAATTTACTTTTGAGAATCTGCTCATCCTCTTTTCATGTGCTTCAAGAGATCCCATTAATTCATCCAATGATAATTTGGATAAATCCTTCAATTCTTCGATTGCGGCAACCACGTGCTCAAACTTCATTGGAAGACATCTAAGTACCTTCTCGATCAACTTCTTTTCTTCTAGAGATTCTCCATAGCCTCTGATTTGATTTGCAATAAGAGATACTTTGGAAAGAAAATCTTGCACATTTTCATTTTCTTTCATCATCAAAGTATCGAAATCTCACCACAAGTTTTGTAGCTTGATTGTGATGACTTTTTCATGCCCTCCAAATTGATTATTCAATACTTGCCAAGCATCTTTCGATGTTTTGGCTGTAGTAATGCGCGGAAAAATAAATTGACTCACCCCTTGGTGCATAAAGGACAAGGTTCTTGCATCTTTGGTCTTGTTCACTTTATACTCCTTCTTCTCTTCATTTGATAGATCATTTAGATCTTCTTGAGTTTGTGCTGTAAATCCCTCTTCAACAATATCCCATAGATCATGAGATATAAAGAGTGTTTGCATTAGAACACTCCATTGCTCATAATCTTGTCCACAAAAAATGGGGACACCTTGCTGCGAATATTGGAATGCTTGTTCGATGCTGGAGCATGCCATCTGAACAGAGGGGATAATATTTGAAGGCAAGGGTGGCTCTTGATACCAAAAATATGTTGGGTATTTTGTATTGAAGTGATTTTCGAGGAACGAAAATGATTTGATAATTTGTGAATTTATTGAATTGATTTTCAGATTGATTTGATTGATTCAAAATGATAGAACATGGATCCTATTTATAGGATTTACATAGGGATAGATAAAGAGACACTTTTACCATATTAAATACAATTCATGTATTTAACTAGTTCATGTATCTTCATAATTCATGAATCTTCTCCAGCTTCATGCATCAGCATTGATGTATCTTCCAAGTAGCTTGAAGGTCACTTTTGGATACATATTAACCTTTTAAAAAATTTTAGTAGCTGTCACTCTAATTTTTTTCTTGAGTAGAATAATGGAAACCATAAAAATTCAGTCAATTTATTCTTTTCTTTATACTATGTTGGAGTAGTCTCAATATAACTCGAGGAAGTAGTTCGAGTGAGTCGAGGAGACTAGTCCGGTAAAGTGGGTCGAGCTGTGTAGGTCGAGGAACTCGAGGAGCAGTTCGAGTTGGATAGATATAGAAAATATATTGTGTGTATCTTGTTTCCTTGTTAGACAAGATTTATCCTTATTGGTATTAGATTTGGATAGGTATAAATCTATTTTAGATAGATTTAGGTTTAAATATATATTACCATATCTAGGTTTTATATTCCTTATGTATTTAGGAATATCTCCCTATATATACCCCTGCTCCCCACCAATTGTAATTGTCACATACTTTGTATTTTCTTCACCATAATAATATCATCACCGAGGAGGCTTGAAGAGTGGACGTAGAGCTTACGCTCGAACCACTATAATTCTTTGTGTTTTTATATTTTCTGTTAGTTATTTCTGTCGCAATCGCTTCAATTCACAACAAATTGGTGCGGTGAACGTGAATAGGAAGGATTGCGATGGGTTAGCCAAGTTCGAGGTGGAGTGCTTTACGGGATCAAATGATTTTGGTTTTTGGAAGTTGAAGATGCAAGCGCTGTTTGTACAGCAAGGCTTGGACGGTGCCTTGAAGGGAGAGGTTGGGTTACCTGACACGATGACGGAGCAACAGAAGAAAGATACACTGGTGAAGGTGCATAGTGCGCTGATTCTGAGTCTCGGAGATACGGTGCTGAGGAAGGTGTCGAAGGAGAAAACGGCAGCGGAAGTATGTACCAAACTGGAATCCTTATATATGAAGAAGTCCCTGGCGAATCGGCTCTATCTTAAACAATCATTGTATTCGTTTAAGATGTAAGAGGGAAAACCGATCAACGAGCAGCTCGACGAGTTCAATAAGTTGATCCTCGATCTAACAAATATCGATGTGGCGATAGGAGATGAGGATCAGGCATTGATGTTGTTGAGTGCGCTTCCAAAGAGTTATTTGAACTTCAAGGAAGCCTTAATGTATGGAAGAGAGTCATTGACCATGGATGAGGTTTCAGTCAGCTCTAAGTTCGAAGGAGTTAAATGAGAAGAACGAGGAGCGAGAGAACTCTCATGGAGAAGGCTTGGTGGCTAGGGCGGCTCGAGGAAGACCGGAGATGAGGAACTCCAACAGGGGAGGTTCGAGGTCAAGGTCGAGGCCAAAACCAGGATCACAGCCAAAGGTCAAGTGCTTTCTCTGCCAAAAGAAGGGACATATCAAAAGAGATTGTCCGGAGAGGCAGACAAAGCAGGAGCAAAAGCAACAAGCGGATGTAGTTGTTGTTGAGCAGGAATATGACTCTGGAGAGGCATTAGTGATTTCGAATGAGCGCTCGGAGAGGGAATGGATATTGGATTCAGGTTGTACATTCCACATGACACCTAATAAGTTATGGCTCTAAGGGTTCGAGGAGCAGGAGAACTCGAGTGTTCTTCTGGGCAACAATAAACCATGCAAGGTGGTTGGAATGGGTTCGGTGAGGATTAAGATGCACGATAATATAGAAAGGGTACTTCGAGGTGTAAGGTATGTTTCGGAGCTTAAGAGAAATTTGATCTCTTTGGGGATGCTCGACGAACTGGGTTACACAATCAAGATGGAAGCTGGGACTTTGAAGGTGTGCAAAGGATCCCTGGTCTTGATGAAAGGAGCTCGAAGGAATGGAATATACACTCTGATGGGGAGCACAGTGATCGAGGAGGCTTCGATAGTGACGGTTGACAAGTCAGTATTGTGGCACATGCGACTCGGTCACGTTAGTGAGAGGGGGCTGCAGGAGTTATCGAAGCAAGATCTATTGCTCGGGGATAATATCAGAGAGCTAAATTTCTGTGAGAATTGCATCTATGGGAAATCTCACCGGGTAAAGTTCGGAGTAGGTCGGCAGAGAGCTCGAGGAACTCTGGACTACATCCACTCAGATCTATGGGGACCTTCAAGGGTCAGTTCGAATGGAGGAGCGAGGTACTTCATGAGCCTCATTGATGATCACTCAAGGAAGGTGTGGGTCTACATCTTGAAGAATAAGAGTGATGCTTTGGAGACCTTTAAGAAGTGGAAAGTGCTAATCGAAAATCATACTGGAAGGAAGGTGAAGAGGTTGAGAACTGACAATGGCCTTGAATATTGCTCGAAGGAGTTTGAGAGGTACTGTTCGAAGCATGGTATTGCAAGGCACAAGACAGTGGTTGGAACACCTCAGCAGAACGAATTGGCGGAGAGGTACAATCGGACGTTGCTGGAAAGAACGAGGTGCATGCTGTTCAGTGCAAAGTTACCCAAGTCGTTCTGGGCAGAAGCAGTGACTACTGCAGCTTATTTGATCAACCGGTGCCCCTCGACTGCACTAGGTTTCAAGACACCGGAAGAAATATGGTCTGGTCATCCTCCGGATTTTAGCAACCTTAGAGCTTCTGGTTGCGTGGCTTATGCGAACATCAAAAGAGATAAGCTTGGGAGGAGGGCATTAAAATGCATATTCATTGGGTACCCCGAAGGAGTGAAAGGGTACAAGTTATGGTGTCTCGAGCCGGATGTAAGAAAGTGCATCATTAGCAGGGATGTGACGTTCAAGGAGGAGCTAATAGGAGAATTGGATAAAGGGGCCGGGGAACGGGAAAATATCCTTGAGAAACAAGGTGGTGCTTTGGAGGAACAGTCTGACAAGGTTGAAGGAGATAGATCAGTTGTTGAGATTGAGGTGGAGCCGACCAGTGGGTCGAAGAGAGTACCTCAGGTGGATGGCAAGATCGAGGTGGTTCGAGGGTCAGGTGCGCTTCAAGATTATAATCTCACAACAGATAGGGAACGAAGACAGATAATACCTCCCACTCGATTTGGATATGCTGATGTGGTAGCATATGCCTTTGTTATGGCGGAAGAGGTAGAGCTGGATGATACTGAGCCGAAGAGCTATACTGAGGCCATAACCTGTAAGGAGAGGCTTAAGTGGCACGATGCCATGAAGGAGGAGATGGACTCCTTGAAGAAGAATAACACCTGGGAGTTGGTGGATAAGCCGGGGGAGAAGCAGTCGATAGTTAGCTATAAGTGGATCTTCAAGAAAAAACAAGAGGTTTCTGGGGTTAGATTCAAGGCTAGACTAGTTGCTCGAGGCTTCACACAACGGGAAGGTGTGGATTATGGAGAGGTGTTTGCGCCGGTGGTGAAACAAAGGTCTATAAGGCTGATATTGTCGTTGGTTGCTCGGTACAATATGGAGTTGGAGCAACTGGATGTGAAGACCGCATTTTTGTACGGAGAGCTGGAAGAAAGGATCCTTATGACGCAACCCGAGGGTTTCGAGGAAGCCGGTAGCGGGGAGAAGGTGTGTCTTCTCAAGAAGTCATTGTATGGATTGAAGCAGTCTCTAAGACAGTGGAACAGGCGGTTCGACAAGTTTATGATTCAGCAGGACTTTGTTCGATGCAAACATGACCCATGTGTATATTTTCGAGGTGAAAATATGGAGACTCGAATTTATCTACTGTTGTATGTAGATGATATGCTGATAGCGAGTCGAGATAAGCAAGGGATAGCCGAACTGAAGGAAGCTCTGAGTCAGAAGTTTGAGATGAAGGATCTCGATTGTGCTCGAAGGATCCTGGGTATGGAAATAGTTCGAGACAGAGCTCGAAGAAGACTCACATTATCTCAAGAGGGATACTTGATGAAAGTTCTTGAGAGGCATGGAATGAAGGATGTAAAGCCTGTGCTCACTCCGTTAGCAGCTCATTTCAAGTTGAGTGCTGTTGGGAAACTCGACGAGGAGGAACATGAGCTTATGAGAGGTGTTCCTTATGCGAGCATTGTCGGTTCGTTGATGTATGCTATGGTCTGTACGAGATCGGATCTTGCTTATGCTCTTAGCATGGTTAGTAGGTTCATGGCCGAAACTAGGAAAGAGCATTGGGCAGCTCTAAAGCGGGTCCTCAGGTATGTTCATGGGACAGTTGGAAAGGGTCTAGTCTTCGAGGATGATGGTTTGAGCTCAAGGCTCTCAGTCGAAGGGTTTGTAGACTCAGATTATGCAGGATGTAGGGATACGAGAAATTCATTGACGGGCTTTGTGTTCACATCGTATGGAACGGCGATTAGTTGGAGAGCAAGTCTACAGAGGGTAGTTGCCTTATCTTCAACGGAGGCGGAGTACATTGCCTTGACCAAAGCGATTAAGGAAGGTCTGTGGTTGCTCAGATTCATGAATGAATTGGGGATTGATCAAGGAAAAATGAAGGTTTCCTGTGATAATCAAGGTGCTTTGCAGTTGACGAAAAATGATGTTCATCATGAGAGAACTAAGCACATCGATGTGAAGTTCCATTTTATAAGAGATGTGGTTGCAGCCGGAGAGGTCGAGCTGCACAAGGTCAATACTCTCGATAAACCTACGGATATGATTACAAAGCCAGTTCCAAGTACTAAGTTTGAGTACTGTTTGGAACTGATCAAACTGTTGAAGTCGAACTGAAGAGGAGTGCCAAGCTGAGGTGATATTGAGCCTAAGGTGGATAATTGTTGGAGTAGTCTCTATATAACCCGAGGAAGTAGTTCGAGTGAGTCGAGGAGACTAGTCCGGTAAAGTGGGTCGAGCTGTGTAGGTCGAGGAACTCGAGGAGCAGTTCGAGTTGGATAGATATGGAAAATATATTGTGTATATCTTGTTTCCTGGTTAGACAAGATTTATCCTTATTGGTATTAAATTTGGATAGGTATAAATCTATTTTAGATAGATTTAGGTTTAAATATATATTACCATATCTAGGTTTTATATTCCTTATGTATTTAGGAATATCTCCCTATATACACCCCTGCTCCCCACCAATTGTAATTGTCACATACTTTGTATTTTCTTCACCATAATAAAATCATCACCTAGGAGGCTTGAAGAGTGGACGTAGAGCTTACGCTCGAACCACTATAATTCTTTGTGTTCTTGTATTTTCAGTTAGTTATTTGTGTCGCAATCGCTTCAATTCACAACATACTAGTAGTTCAACCCACCCCTATACAAGTGTATTAAATATCACTTAATAGATTTATCCAGTAAATATGCAATTCCAAAACTTGGGCGGGACTATATATTATGTCACTAGTATTTCACCCGTGATACGTGGAATTACAATGATTTATATTATAATATTAAATTCAATATTTTATTTATAGATAAATAATATAAATATTTAAAATTCTTAAAATTCAAAATTATATGATAACACATATAATATATATATATATATATATATATATATATATATATATATATATATGGTAGTGATCAGGTGAGAATAGGAGTTACTATGAGAAATAAGAATAAATCTCGCGCGTCCATCTCATCAAATCGACGAACATGATTCATTCTCAGCAAATTGAAAAACACGGCATTTTTGCCCCAATATCGTGCAGTTTTACTCTTTAAAGGCTAAAACTGTAAAAATACTCAAACACAAACAGCAACCTGCATTTTAAGCCCGATTTACTTCATTTTTACATAAATACGAATTAAAAAAAAAATTAAACATCTTCTTCTTCAAAGCAACAACACGAGAGTAGTCTCTATAAAACTCAATACCAACATCAACAGTTCTTAAAACTATGCCCTTAAAATGCTTCATCTTATCAACACACTTTGGAATAAATGAACATGTAAGGTACAAAAATGCACAAAATTAACACTAAAGATGCACAATATAATAAAAAAAATGAACGTCGATATGAATAAAACAAATTTTTTTAAACTATACTCGTGCATAATTAACAACGTCGAGACCGAACACGAATGCGAAATCCAGAA
>JAPKLW010000310.1:154536-170893 GCA_026898455.1 Plectranthus barbatus
ACACGAATGCGAAATCCAGAAACAAAGAAAAAAATCTGATCGACAAATAAATCAATTCGAACAAAGAAGGAATAAATGAACATGTAAAATACAAAAATGCACAAAATTAACACTAAAGATGCACAATATAATAGAAAAAATGAACGTCGATCTGAATACAACAAATTTTTTTAAAACTATATTCATGCATAATTAACAACGTCGAGACCGAACACGAATGCGAAATCCAGAAACAAAGAAAAAAATCTGATCGACAAAAGAAATATAAATCAATTCGAACAAAGAAGGAAGAAGAAATCAAATTGCGCGAAGAAAGGAATAAAAAATCTAATGAGATACTATTTCAGATTTAAAAAAAACTAAAATTACAAAAATAACCTTAATTTTGCAAAACTGCAGGATAATCGAGGAAAACTGCACACGGAGTAAAATAGATCATGAGCGTTGAAATCACAAAATCAAAGGCTAAGATTTATTCTTATTTCTCATACTAAAAATTATTCTCATATGATCACTACTCTATATATATATATATATATATATATATATATATATATATCTATATCAAAGAAAAAAATTGACAATCAAAGTAAAAATGGTCTCACTTTTTTTCTTTGATGCACCTTATCCCTTTATTGATTAAGCACATTTTTGAAATAATTTGTATTATTGTAAAATAAATATTTTCAAACGTAACTCACATGCATTTTTACAATTTTTAATGCAATAATAAGAACATATATATTCACGTGTAGGGTATATCAACATAATATTTTTCAAACAGAATTACTTTAGTTGATTATTTTAAGCAGGAGTACGAACCAACAACCTAACTTAGAAATCAACAATAAAATTTTTTGCAATTGTTTACTATAAGTAAAGCGTGTTATATTGTTTCATTACATTCACCACACATCAAGCAAATCGATTTCAGTTTATAACCTCTTCGAATAAATTTTTTTTAGTAGGTGGTGCTTGAACACTTGCTTTCGAAACTTGTTTTTCTCTCCTTAAACAATATATAATAATCAATTTCACTTTTGTCCGTCTTCTCGAAAATATTATTTATTCTTTTATTTCTGTTTTTTAATGTAATATTTTAAAAGTTTTAAAATTTTATTTATTTTACAATATAGTGTGACATATTAGTATTTTTGCAACAGTAGTCTCACTTCGTAATATTTCACATTTTAACTTATTTTAGGTATATTATGACATGCTTTTTTTTTTTTTTTTCTCTTTTTTGTTTCAATTGAAAATAAAACTTCACCTTCTAAAATAATCTATTATTTTACTTTATCTTATACTATTACAATATTCTAATTTTTTTTCATCTTTCATTTTACTGTACAACTTTATATTCCAATACATTTTGAGTTTTAATGCATCAATATAATAAATACCTTATTTTCATATTTGAATTTAAAATACTCTAACATTACATATAAGAATATGTTGTGAAATAATATAAGATTCATTGATAGATAAATTAAGTAAAATAATTATTTATTTTCATAAATCTTTAGATAAAAGTCATGAACAATAAAATTTGGATTCTTTTAATATTATTTTAGTGTGATTTTATACTCTATTTCATAGATGATTCTCTTAAAATAATGTAAACGAAACCATACATCTTGAATGAAAATGTTGAGAAGATCTTAATTAAAATTTTATATATTGAATCATGAAATATATAATCTATAAAAAAAATCTAAATTAAAATTTATAATATATTGTTTACAATTTCATATATATATATTAAAAATACAACTAATTTCGTAGAGAGTAAATATATTATCATTTCAATTAATTAACGATAAGTATATGTGTGATTTTACAGTTATACTCTCTGCCGGTCTTATTCCAATGTCTTTCGTCGCCAACTTTGTATCGTCAGCGCTCCGCCGCCACGACAACGGCACGAGCAACTACATGACATGGAAGGAGCAGATGTTGTGCCTCATCGAAGGCCTAGGCTACCTTGCATTCATAAACGGAGCAGCGCCTCCGCCACCAGTGGGCAGCCCAGAATACTATAGGTGGAGGCGGAGTGATCGGCTGGTCAAAGGCGCTATTCTGGGCATCCTCAGCGATAGCGTTGCTGAAACTGTGGTTAACTGTGACAGCGCCAGAAATGTATGGCTACAGTTGGAAAATGACTTCGCGCCGCCTGCCGTCGAGTCTGAGTCTGAGTCTGAATCTGAATCTGAGTCTGAGCCTGAGTCTGAGTCTGAGCTTGAGCCTGAGCTCAGGCCTGAACCTGAACCTGATTTTGAGCCTGAGCATGAGCCTGAGCCTGAGCCTGAGCCTGAGCTTGAGCCTGAATTTGAACCTGAGTCTGAGCCTGAGCTTGAGCCTGAGCGACAATCAGGTACCAACCATTGCTAATCTACTTGCCGTCTTGATTTTTATATTCTGCCAATAGGAAAACAATTATATTCTATAAATATAAATATAAAAGTGTAGATTAATAAAGTATATAGTTGAAGATCATGATTAGTTTCATGCAAAAGTGGAAATTATTAACAAATTAATAGTTATTTTTAGTGGCTGTCACTCTAAATGTGTTTTCTTGTATAGAATAATGGAAACCATAAAAATTCAGTCAATTTATTCTTTTCTTTATACTAGTAGTTCAACCCACCCCGGTGTATAAATTATAATATAAGTGTATTAAATTATATTACTTATGGATTTATCGTGTAAATAAGCAATTCCAAACTTGGACGGGACTATATATTATATGATTCTATTTGAAAAAAAAACTCCTTCAAGCTCATTTATTAAATGAATTAAATTTGAATTTTATAGTATTCAATTTGAGCTAAAATTAGTATCAAATATAACATTATTCACTTTATAAAATTAATATTTTTATTTATTTAAGAGAACTAAGTATTATAAATCTTATATGAAGTAATTGAATTTGAGTGTGAATATGATATTATTTTTGGAATAAATATTTTTTTCTTTAAAGAAATAAATAATTTTTTAAATAAGATTGAAATATAGAAAGTTTGTTTAGACTCGATTAAGTATGTGGACTTCAAATAATTTGATAAAAAAACTTGATTCGAAGATAAACGAGTCAAATTTGAGCAAGTCGATCGCTACTTGGTTCAACTCGATTCGTATACCCCTAGTTTGAAGAAATGTTAGTTATGATTTTCAAATTAAATATAATAATTAACAAGATATAGTTCTAGATATGATATATTCATGCATATCTAGGGTTTTCCAGTATTTCATATCTTTTCTAGATTTACATATATCTTTCTGTACTCTATTTATACGCATTAATAAAGTCGTTATTCTTTGCGGAAAACCCTAATATGGTATCAGCCTACTAACGATCCTACCCTATCTCCCCTCTCTTCGATCGGCCCTCTCCTCTCTCCCTCATGGCTGTCGATCCTCTCCCTCTATCAACTCTCATCCATATGGTGACGATTAAATTATCGTCATCCAATTTTCTTCTGTGGAGATCACAAATCGTACCCCTGCTCACTTGTCAGGATTTATTGAAGTACGTCGATGGCTCATCACCTCTACCGCCCGCCGTCCTCACTTCGCCGAATCGGACTGTTACTCCGAACCCGACGTATTCGGAATGGCAAATTCAAGATCAACGTCTCCTCTGCTTATTGCTTTCCACGCTATCTGAAGAGGCGATGGCTGAAGTGCTAGGCTGCACCACTTCTCGCGCAGTCTGGCTTGCCCTGGACTCGGCCTTCAGCAACAAGTCGAAGACTCGGGAACTTCGACTGAAAGACGATCTCCAACTCATCAAGCGTGGCTCGCTCTCGGTCTCTGACTACGGCCGTGAGTTCAAGGCACTTTGCGACCAGTTGGCGGCGATCGGTCGTCCTGTGGACGACACAGACAAAGCCCATTAGTTCCTCCGCGGTCTCGGACCATCCTTCGCCTCCTTCTCCGTCGCTCAAATGGCTCTCGCTGCTCTGCCTACGTTTCGCGACCTCCTCTCGAAGGCTGAAAGCTTCTCGCTTTTTCAGGAATCCATGGAAGGATCTTCTACCTCGCCGGCGGCTTTCTTCGGTCACGCATCGCCTTCGCCTCAGCATGACGCCTCTCGCGGGAAATTTAATAATTCTCGCAAGCCCGGCGCTGATACACGGAATTCTTCAAATGGTTCTCAAAATTCCAAGGGTAAGCGTGGCAAAAATAATGGAAATCGCCGGCCTCCTCGATGTTAAATATGTTGATGTGACGGATATTATGCCGATGCGTGCCCCGACCGCTACTCTCGATCACCGGCTGCAAACCTTGCTGAATCTTTCGACGCTTCCTGCTCTCTTGCCGCGTCGCAGCCATCCGATTGGTACCTTGATACGGGTGCCTCTGCACATATGACTCCTGACGCTGGTCTTCTTAGCTCTTTGCAGCCCTACTCAGGTTCTGATCGAGTTGTTGTTGGTAACGGTGCAACTCTACCTATATCTCGTATTGGTTTTTCACGGGTTTCTAATTCGCTTAAACTATTGGATGTTCTTGTTGTTCCGTCTCTGACCAAGAGTTTATTATCAGTCAGCAAACTCACGAATGATTATCCTATTGATGTTATATTTTCTGATCGATCTTTTGCTATCCAGAATCGTCACAACAAGGTCATTCTCGCCAGAGGTCGCCGTAATGCAGGTCTCTATACCCTCGAGCATGTGCAGCCCGCCTTTGTCTCTCAACTGCGATCGAATGTGCTTCGCGCATCTTTTGAGTTGTGGCATAGTCGGCTAGGTCATCTTTCTTTTGATTATATTTCATTGCTTAGAAAACAAGGTCACATCTCTGTTACGTCCTGTTTACCTAAGCCCAGTATTTGTTCTTCCTGTCAAACTGCTAAGAGTTCTCGTTTACCTTTCAATATTAATGAAAAACGTTCTGCTGAAGTTTTGGATTTAATTCACTGCGATTTATGGGGTCCTGCACCTATTACTTCTTCTGCATCTTTCCGTTATTATGCAATTTTTGTGGATGATTTTAGCCGATTTACCTGGTTCTATCCGCTGGTTCGCAAATCCGATTTTTTCTCCATTCTGCAAACCTTTACGGCCCTCGTCGAAAATCAGTTCTCTCGATCCATTAAATTCTTTCAAAGCGATGGCGGAACTGAATTTACTAATCACTCTGTTCAAGGTTTTTTCAGGACTAAGGGAATTCATCATCGTCTTTCCTGTCCTTATACTCCTTCTCAGAATGGCCGGGCAGAACGAAAGCACAGACACATCACGGAGACGGGACTCGCTCTCTTATTTCACTCTCGACTTCCCCTCTCTATGTTGGTCGAAGCTTTTTCAACTGCCACTTATATTATTAATAGAGTTCCTTCTGCTGTGCTTCGTGGTTTATCACCTTTTCAGGTGCTATTTGGGACTGCTCTGAACTATGAAAACTTTCATCCGTTCGGATGTCGGGTGTTTCCTTGTCTTCGTGACTATGCAGCGACTAAATTCTCTCCTCGCAGCATACCATGTATTTTCATTGGATTTTCATCGCAGCACAAAGGTTTTCGCTACCTCGATCCTGCTACTTCCCACATCTATATTACGAGGCATGCCCAGTTTGATGAATCATTATTTCCTATGGCCACCTCCAGCTCTGGCGCATCTCCCACGGCTCTCGACATATCCCAGTTTATTGAGCCTGCCTTCTCGGCTTCTATTCCAGCTCCGCCGCCACCTGCGCCCAGTCCACAAGCAACCTCGACGCATCCATGGGCTTGTACTCTTTGCCCCCTCGAGCATGCTGCCCCGACGCCTGCTCCAGCCACTTCACCGCCGCCAGCCGCAGCACTGGCCGAGCATCCGCCTGCCCCGCCCACGCACCCGATGGTGACGAGGGCTCGCGCCGGGATCTTTAAACCCCGGCATCTTGCTTACTACGCATCTACTTCACTGCATGATGCTCTTCTTGCTTCCTCTGAGCCGAAAGGGTTTCGCTCTGCCGTCAAGAACCCTCTCTGGCATGCGGCGATGAAAGAAGAAATGGATGCGCTCATGAAGAACAACACTTGGGATCTCGTTCCACCTCCTTCTGGCTCAAACATTGTCGGCTCCAAGTGGGTATTTCGCACCAAATATCGCTCTGACGGCAGTATTGAACGCCATAAAGCTCCCCTCATCGCTCAAGGTTTCTCTCAAATTCCCAGCCTGGATTTCTCTCACACGTTTAGTCCTGTTGTCAAAGCTGCCACCATTCGGATAATTCTGTCTCTTGCCGTCACTCATCAATGGCCACTACACCAGCTCGATGTGAAAATGCCTTCCTTAATGGTGTTCTCTCATCGCCTGTATATATGAGTCAACCTCCGGGTTTCACCGATTCTCTCTTTCCAAATCATGTGTGTCGACTGAAGAAAGCATTATATGGTCTAAAACAGGCGCCTGAGCTTGGTTTCAGCGGCTCAGCTCCTTTCTATTTTCGGCTGGTTTTATCTGCAACAAGTCCGACACCTCCTTGTTCATTTACACACGAGGCTCTGTTCATATATTCCTTCTCGTCTACGTCGATGATATTATTATTACCGGCAGCAGCTTATCTCATTGGCGGAACTTCTTATCTCGCATCCATTCGGAATTTGCGATCAAGGACATCGGTCGGCTCAGCTACTTCTTGGGTCTGGAGGTCACATACTTGGAAGATGGCTTATTATTATCCCAAGCCAAGTATTCACGCGACATCTTAACTCGGATGGATATGCTCGACGCCAAACCTGTCGGCACTCCGCTTCCCGCCGGCCATGCACTAACTCAAGATGGTGATCAGTTTGAAGACGTCACGCTATATCGCTCGGTCGTTGGCGCACTTCAATATCTCACCATCACTCGCCCTGATATCTCTTATGCAGTCAACCTAGCAAGCCAATTCCTCAAGTCGCCTACGACTGATCATTTCCAGGCCGTCAAACGTATTCTCCGATATATTAAAGGCTCTCTCTCATTTGGCCTTCGTTTTACGCATCGTGAATCTTGTGATTTGGTTGCTTATTCGGATGCTGGCTGGGCACGATGCACAGATACCAGACGCTCTACCTATGGCTATGCTATCTTCCTAGCTGGAAACTTGGTGTCATGGAGTGTAAAGAAACAGCCGACAGTAGCTCGATCCAGCTGTGAGTCTGAATATCGGGCAATGGCGAACACAGCTACCGAGGTCGTGTGGATCTCATCGCTTCTTCGCGAGCTCCGCATTCCACTCTCTTGTCGCCCTCATCTCTTTTGCGACAACAAAAGCTCCATATTTCTTACACAAAATCCAGTAGCGCATAAACGTGCGAAGCATATCGATATTAATTACCACTTCGTTCGGGAACTTGTACAATCTGGTAATCTAGCTACGGCGTTTGTCCCCACAGATCGACAGATTGCAGACATCTTCACCAAGGCTCTACCTCGTCCTCTGTTCGAACACTTTCGATGCAAGCTACAACTCGTGACATTTCCGGAGTCTTGCTTGAGGGGGGATAACAAGATATAGTTCTAGATATGATATATTCATGCATATCTAGGGTTTTCCAGTATTTCATATCTTTTCTAGATTTACATATATCTTTCTGTACTCTATTTATACGCATTAATAAAGTCGTTATTCTTTGCGGAAAACCCTAATAATAATAATAATACAAAATACAAAACAAAAATTATAAAAAAGATTTAGTATTGAAATTAGCAATGCCAAGATTTTACCATAACTCAACTCTCTATTTATATATATGTACTAGTTCCTTTGGAATCGGAACTATATAGAGCTGCAGTGAATAGTGATTGGCCTGGGATTCAACGGGTTGCTGCACGCTGCAGAGGTAACTTCAACAACGTCCTGACAATCCCAGTGACAAACAACTTAGAAACAGCTCTTCACGTGGCGGTGGGAGGGGGAAACCCCCCAGACTTCGTGCAAAACCTTGTAGACACCATCACCGATCCTTTAGTACTCAACGAAAGGGATATACAAGGGTTCAATGTGCTGCACATCGCGGCGTGGACCGGTAACCTCCCGGCAGCACGAATATTGGTCGGCAGGCGTCCTTATTTGCTGTACTTTGTCAGTGATACTAATGACCGCTTCCCGGTTCACTTAGCAGCTGATTCGGGTCATCGGGAAACTCTTGATTACTTTATGACGGTAACCAGACCGACTTTCGACATGCTATTCAATCCTTTTGCTGATCAAAGTGGCTTCATGCTTTTGTGTTCTTTAATGGATGCTGATTATTTCGGTCAGTATACATACTATATATATATACAAGAATTAATGCATTATATTGGGATTGGATTAGGATTTACGAGAGTTGGTTTTTGTGGGCAGATGTGGCAGTGAACCTTGTTGACAGGTATCCTGATCTGGCCAGGATGAGTCTTGGTCGTGATTCAGCTTTGAGGCAGATTGCACGAAGGGCGTCGCTATTTACCCGTAAATTAAAGCTCAACTCAACTTCTTTAACTTTCAAAATCGTCCAAATATTAATTTGGATATTTATTTTCCATACGCTTTTCCACTTGTCCGTTATTTTCCCAGTGATTGCATGTTGCTGCTACAAATTAAGTATGATCTAGCTAGACATGGAACTTGACTAACGGTCGCAAAACTTTTTCGAAGTGTTTAAACAGCTAGGTAATTAAACGTAACATGCACGAGTAGTAGACAAGACAACCAGTTTGTTAATTTGTTTGTCAGTTTTTAATTGTTTGATATATATCTGAGTGATTATATTGGATTTCACTTTTCAGCGACTGACGTGAATGGGAATCACGACAACCAAAATTGGCGCAATGATGCACGGCAGCTTTTGAATCGCTTGTGTTTCCATATGGAAACCATGGCATACACGGATGCTGCAGACATCTACAAGGAGGCCATGCTCGTCGCAGCTAAAGCTAGAAACGCAGCGGTTATAGATGCCATTGTAGAGACCTTTCTGTAAAGTGTGATAATCTAATCACCGTGTGTGGGTTAATAAAGAATAAACGAGATTGGATGATCGATCTCGTATATGCATGAGATATCTTCATATCTCCATATAATATTCTCTCTTTTTCAGTTGATCTATATTTCCTTATTTTCCCACTTGTATTCATTTTATATTCAAGATCAATGAAATTATTCTCTGAGGCTATTATAATAAACATCTTATCATGGTATCAGCCTAAATCGGTTCTCTCTCCTAATCCCTTTCCCTCTCCTATTTTCTCTTCTCTCGTTTGGTGTTGCCTCCCCTCTCGACCTATGGCTCAAGGTGCCGACACCCTATCCTTCTCTACTCTCATCCATATGATTACCTTTAAACTCACTTCTACTAGCTATTTGTTATGGAAAACTCAGATAACAACTCTCTTCTCGAGCAAAAATCTTCACGGTTACATCGACGGCACCAAACGGGCTCCTTCCCAAACTCTTCCAAATGCGGCTGGCACCCCTGTTGCCAATCGTGCTTATGAAACCTGGTGTGCCCAATATCAGAAGATCATCGGTATGCTTCTCTCCTCGCTCACAGAGGAGTCCATGGCTGAAATCATTGCTTGTTCCATGTCACGTGCAGTCTGGCTTGCTCTTGAGGCCGCATACAGTCACAACTCCAAGTCGCATGAAATTTGTTTTAAAGACGACCTTCAGACTATGAGGAAGGTAACCGTTCGGTGGCTAAATATGGCTGCCAATTTAAATCGTTATGAGATCAATTGGCCGCCATCGGGCTTCGGATGGATGATACAAATAAAGCCCATTGGTTTCTTTGCGGATTGGGTCAGTCCTTCTTCAGCTTCTCCGCTGCTCAGATGGCGCTCACTCCGCTTCCCACCTTCCGTGATATTTTAACAAAAGTTGAAAGTTTCTCCTTATTTCAAGAATCCATCGAATCTATAGGATCTTCATCTATTGCTTTCTACAGTCACCATAAATTTCCAAGTGAATGTTCACCTTCATTTGGCTCTTCTAATCTTCTCGTGAACGTGGTAGTGACTCCCATAACTCTAATCATCGTGGTCATGCTCGTCGTCCACCTCGATGTCAAATCCGCTGTCAAAAAGATCACTATGCTAGTTCATGTCTAGACCGGTACTCGTTGCCCTCGTCTCCTACGGCTGCACACTTGGCTGAAGCTTTTTTTCTAGACGTTCACTCTCCCAACCTGAAACCTCTGATTGGTTTCTTGACACCGAAGCATCAACACACATGAGACTGACTTCAAATTCTTTGGATAACTCTCGCCCGTACTCGGCTCCCCATTTCTCGTATTGGTAACTCTCATCTTTTAGACTCAGTTAAATTATTGAAAGTCTTGGTTGTTTCAGCTCTCACTAAGAATTCACTGTCTATTAGCAAATTGACATTGGACTTTAATTTCCCGTTGAAGTGGCTTTTTATGATACCTCTTTTTCTATTCAAAATCGTCACACTCAAAAGTGTTAGCAAAAGGGCATTGTGAGCATGGCCTCTATGTCTTGGAGCATGTTCAATCTTAGGGTTTAGGGTTTAGGGCTGCGCTTCTTGCTGCTTCGAATAAAGACTCTTTACGAGCTTCATTTGAACTTTGGCACTCAGATTAGGCAATGTTGTTTTTTATTCAATTATTTTATTAAATAAGCAAGGTCGATAATATGTTACTTCTTGTTTACCTAAGCATTTAGTGTATGGTTCATGTCAAATAGCTAAGAGCACTCGTTTGTCGTACTCTTCAAATGATAAACGTGCTTCAATAATTTTGGAGTTAATTAATTGTGATTTTTGGGGGGCCTGCTCCGATTACTTCAACTGCTAAAATTGGGGATACAAATCAAGAAGATACATGAAATCATAAAGATATCACTATACAAAATTAGATATTGTTTCCTTTGTTACCCCGTCAAGCGTTGCGTGGGAAGAAGTTAAACACAAAGCTTGGGATGCAACATTTCAAATATAGGGCGAGGCAAACTTTTGGTGAAAATGTCCGCAATTTGGAGATGAGATGTAACAAAACAAGTGATCAACTTCCTAGACGAAACATGCTCACTAATAAAATGATAGTCCAAATCACTATAACAATTTTACAAGTTGATGTAGCAGGTCTGTAGCAGTCGCGGGCGACTTCTATGTCCTCTGGTCATACACCTTGCTAGTCCAAGTTGGAGCTGCTTTCTTTAGGTGATGTAGCTTTACCATGAACGTGTCGGTAGGCCTCAATAGCTGGAGTGTGTTCCTCACATTTCGTTGACAGTAGGGGTGGCTGATGATAGAACTTTGGTTTCTAAAAAGAGTTAAGAAACCTTCCTCGGATTCAACTCAAGAAAAGAGTATGAACTCCAGAATAACTCTAGCTAAGATGCTTACAGTCTCGTGTCTCGAAACACAGAATAATTGGTTGCTTGGCAATCTATATTCACATCAATTATAATCTTGAGCAGCAATGGCGGCCGATCAGTAGACACAATTGATAATGTGATTAGTGGAAGTGATCAACTACATATATATAACTGATATTCTCCTTGATTATTTATAGCTTTCGTTAAGGACTTTTAATGCACCTTGTCTTCTAGCCGTTGTACACAGTTTTCGATGTCTGCAACTTTTCAGTCATTTTTCTGTGTTGTATATTTTTTGTAAGAACGTCTCTTTCATCAGTTAACTTGGCTTCTTAGTTCTCCGAGTGCCACCAATTGTGAAGTCTATTCTTCTGAAGACTTCACAACTGGCTCTTTGTTAGTTTGAGCTTCAGCTTCTCGAAGTAACTGGCTGAGTCAGTTTCGTCCTGGTTTCTCCTTGAGAGATAATTCCTATTCTATTACAAGTCAATTAACCTATACAAGGTTATAAGAGTGAAATTACTCTAACTAGTTCTATAAGAATTAATTGACTCTTATGTTTGGTTCAACACATCAAAACTAATGAGGAACTAATGTTAATTCCTAACAATAACACATTGTTTAACGCACAACAAACCTAAAAAATATTACTATGAAAAGTGCAATAGTCCGGAAAAAAATTAAGACATCATATTTGATTCGTGCATCGTACGGGTATAAATATAGTAATAAAACACTAAAATTAAACCTAAATCTATCATTCTGATCAGAATCAATAATAAGAATACATTTAATTAATCTTCGGCAACGACACCAAAATTCTATTCACTAAATTTTCTATTTCATTAAATTGTGAGTTGTCACTAATGAGATAGTTTGAAAGAAATTACCCGAAAACTTCCATCCACTTGTCTCTTACTTTTGATATTTGCACCAATCTCATGTTTTATCATACTTTTTTTTTTTCCTTGAATAAAAATGCTTTTATTTAATTAAATTCACACTCAGTTATTTTCTAAACTAAAACTCATTATCTCTTGATCACATGCAAGACACTTTCACTATTGTGCTTTGAGTAAGGGACAACATGTTTTACTATAATATTGCATGAGTGTTTTGTTGTTCTTGCAACTTTGTATTGAAAGTTGTAAATTCATTAGTCATTAATCATGTGCTCGAGGGACAGAGGCGGTAATTTATCTTTAATATTCTTTTTACATATTAGAAACATTAAAACATCATAAACTGAATTAGAATTTAACCGAAATGGTTTTTGCGGTGGAAAATGGTTCAATGAATTCATAAACAGGCAATCAAATATTCTATTTTCTCATTCAACCTTGAATTTTCAGGGTACAATTTGTTTTATACAAATTATAGAAACACATCATTTGACGAGATTTCCCACACTACAACAATAAACTTAATAGACTACACCAAATAAACTACATATAAAAAGACAACGCGGAAATTTTGAATAAACTATGTGATTTCCGCATTGTCTATTTTCTTTTTTGTTGTAGTGCCATCTCATACACGGTCACGGCAATAGTGAGATTTTTTTTGGGGGGGAGTGTGACAAATAATTTTACCTACAAAAGCCGGGTCGTGTAGAAATTTTACCGACACTTGATAAATCAATTTATCGATTAAAAAAAATCATTAATTAGAATAGAGATGATTGGGAAATAATAATCACACAAATGATTCTAAATTTGATTGATTGCGATTATTAGAATAGATATGCATGAAGATATGCATGCAAAAGATATCTCCACATCTCATTAGGATATCTTATTAGTTGTTATCTTCTATATCTTTTATTATTTATTCATATCTTGTAATACTCTTTATATACATGATCAATAATACATACATCATTGAGGCAAATATTATTGGTCTATCATGGTATCAACCAAACCCTAGATCCTGACCTAATTCTCTCCTCTCTCTCTCTCTCGCTGTTTTCTTCTCCCCTCCCCTTCGATCATGGCCGACGTTCCCAACCCCGCTGATCTGCTCCCTCTCTCTACTCTCGTCCATATGATTACTATCAAACTCACGTCTTCCAACTATCTTCTTTGGCGTGGGCAACTTGTTCCGCTGCTTACTTGTCAGAATCTATTAGGGTATGTCGATGGCACAACACCCTCTCCTCCGACGATGCTCACAACCGCTGATGGCGTCTCCTCGCCGAATCCGGCATTCCTCTCTTGGCGTCTCCAGGATCAACTCCTGCTCAGCCTCCTTCTCTCCACTCTCTCCGAAGAAGCAATGGCCGAAACCCTAGACTGTACTTCCTCTCGTTCAGTCTGGCGCACACTTGAGTCCGCCTTTAGCCACAAGTCCAAGTCGCGCGAAATCTAACTCAAGGACGAGCTTCATCATTTGAAGAAGGGTTCTCGCACGGTGAAAGAATACGGTCGCCAGTTTAAAGCGATTTGTGATCAACTCGCTGCAATTGGTTGCTCCGTTGATGACACCGACAAAGCGCATTGGTTTCTCCGTGGTCTCGGCTCCTCCTTCGTCACCTTTTCAGCCGCACAGATGGCGCTAGCTACTCTTCCTTCTTTCAGTGATTTGCTCGCCAAGGCAGAAAGCTTCACTCTTTTCCAGGATTCTCTCGATGCTTCATCACCGAATTCTGTTGCTTTCTATGGGCAGCAGTCCACGTCTCCTTCCAGCCGTGGTATTCTCGGCCCAGGTCCAGCCAACGCAAATCAGTCATCATCTAATAACAGCAAACGTGGAGGTAAGCGCAAAAATCAACAGCCCCCCCCGTTGTCAGATTTGTCGGCTCGACGGTCACTATGCCACGTACTGTCCTCAACGATATACACAGTAGCCGTCCTCCAATCTGGCCGAGACCTTCGCCGCCAACTGCTCTCTTTCCTCTTCCGATCATTCGGACTGGTATATAGATACTGGCGCATCGGCTCACATGACACCTACTTCTTCAACCCTAGACAATGTCGCTTCTTATTCCGGTAACAAGCAAGTTGTTGTAGGTAACGACAATCAACTCCCTATCTCTCATACCGGTACCCTAAATCTCTCCTCTAACATTCATTTATCTGATGTCCTTGTCGTTCCTACTTTAACTAAAAATCTGTTATCCGTCAGCAAACTAACCAATGATTTACCTGTTCTGGTCACTTTCTCACAATCTTTCTTTGTCATTCAGAACCGAGACAACCATCAAATCCTTGCCAAAGGACGTCATAAGGACGGTCTATATGTTCTAGATGAGGACTGCACGACTCTTCTTGCCAAAACAAGCAAACGCCAATTGCAAGCCTCCATGGACTTATGGCACGCACGTTTGGGTCACTTTCCTCCCGAGTCTTTACTTCATCTTAGCAAATTAGGGTTTATTCATCTTTCTAGTCGTTCCTTGTCCACAAATCTTTGTAATTCCTGTCAAGTTGCTAAAAGTTCTCGCCTTCCGTTTCAAGTTAATGAAAAACTCTCTTCTCATGTTCTTGATTTAATTCACTGTGATCTTTTGGGCCCTGCACCTGTTACTTCGAATTCCAATTTTCGTTACTATGTCATCTTCGTCGATGACTTTTCCCGTTTCACTTGGTTCTATTCTCTAGCCAGGAAATTCGATTTTTTAAACATTTGCAAATCTTTACTGCTTTTGTAGAAAATCAGTTTTCTGCTCAATCAAATCCTTTCAATCCGATGGTGGGACTGAATTCACAATTCATAGTGTACGTGATTTCTTCCTCGCCAAGGGTATTCATCATCGTCTTTCCTGTCCATACACTCCAAGTCAAAACGGTCGAGCTGAAAGGAAGCATCGCCACATCACTGAATCTGGTCTCACGACCATATTTCATGCGAATCTCCCTTTATCCTTTTGGGTCGATGCTTTCAGCACTGCTGTTTAGACAATAAACCGGCTTCCCGCACCCACCTTGGACGGCATGTCACCTTTCCAGCCCTTATTTGGTTCGCCCCCATCCTACTCTACCTTCCATCCGTTTGGATGTCGCGTTTATCCTTGCCTACGGGATTACGCTTCAACCAAATTTTCTCATCGTAGCTTACCTTGTGTGTTCTTAGGTTACTCCTCCTTTCACAAAGGGTTTAAGTGCTATGATCCCACCACTGCGCGGACTTACATTACTCGTCATGCGCGGTTCGACGAGCTCTTTTTTCCCTTCACCTCATCCTCCTCCGCTGCTGACGTACGCAATCTAGATATCTCCTCCTTTGTCGAACCCCTTTCGGCGTTGCATCAAACCCTCCCTATCTCGCCTAGCTCACCATCGACATCTTCAGCATCGCCTCACTCGCCATGCACCTTATGTCCGGACCCCCAACCCCCTGCACATCCAGCGCCGCAGCCTAACCCTAACCCTAACCCTCCTCCAGCCGTCCTAGCTCAGCCTACTCATCCAATGATTACTAGGGCCAAGGCTGGTATTTTTAGACCACGATATATTGCTAATTTTGCTAGCACTGCTCTTCATGTTGCTCTTTTGTCTAGCTCGGAACCTCGTGGTTTTAAATCTGCAGCTAAACATGCTCACTGGATGGCGGCAATGGATGAGGAAATGACTGCTCTTCGCAACAATAACACTTGGACACTGGTGCCTTGACCTTCTGACGTCAACATCATTGGATCTAAATGGGTTTTTCGAACTAAATTCCTTCCCGACGGCTCCATTGATCGCTATAAAGCTAGGCTGGTGGCTCAAGGATTCACTCAACTACTGGGTCTTGATTTCTCCCATACATTCAGTCCAGTCGTCAAAGCTACTACTGTCCGGGTTGTTCTAACTCTTGTTGTTCACTACAACTGGCCTCTGCATCAACTTGATGTCAAAAACGCTTTTCTGAATGGTCTTCTCTCATCTCCCGTATATATGGAGCAACCGCCTGGTTTCACCGATGCCCAGTTTCCAAATCACGTCTGCAAACTTTCAAAGGCTCTTTATGGATTAAAGCAGGCGCCTCGTGCTTGGTTTCAACGTCTTAGTGATTACCTGGTTCGCATTGGCTTTCTCTGCAGCAAATCCGACACATCTCTGTTCATTCTCTCCAAGGCC